>JAHBCN010008852.1:0-37494 GCA_019359885.1 Listronotus oregonensis | reverse complement strand
GTGTTTCTTAAGCCGCTTTTAAGTTTTTGTTTAATTCCCTATGTGCTTCTTGATACCAAATAACAATTGTATTCTTCAAATCTTAAGATTAAAAAAAAAACACCCAATTTTATTAAAGATACAGGATGGTAATTAAGATGGTGGATTTTATTTTTTTTTCACGACGACTAAGCAAGATACGAAAACAATTACAGAGGCAAAAAAGTTGTATTTCTATTTGGTTAGTCCATAGAATTACACAAAAGTCAGTGGTGTACTTTTTTTGTTACAAATATTCGTTGAGATCCCGCTCGTGACACCACTGGGGTTAAAAAAACGAATTTAAAAGAATTTTTAAAAATTTTTTTGAAAAAAATTTTTGTTTCCCTTTTTAAACCTTATTTGAGAAGGATTTGAGGACTTATGAATATATAAACCTTTTGTCTTAAAATCCGTCAAAGAATTGACTGGTAAATTTATGGTACATACCTAATTTACACCCTGTATATTATATTTTAACCGAATTCAGAAAAAAGAAGGTTATTATTTGATATGTATGTATGTAATAATACCGAAACTGAAAAGTTTTCACATATGATAATCCATTAGGGCTTCCCTAAAAATATACGAGATTGTATACTTAGGTGTATGTATGTATATATGTACACTTACTTTTACTTAAGGAAGAGTAAAGATTTTCTTAAAATCGGTTCAGTAATTTTTACGATATGAACTAAAACGTGTAAGTGTAGCCGCCTGGTTTATTGATACAGGTTACGAGTGTGGTGTTAAAGGAAAAATATCTCAAAAATTTGGTCCAATTCTAGTGCATGTAAGAAAATTATCAACAAAATATTAAAATATTTACAACAATATATACATCAAAGTAACAAAGTAAATAAAAAATCCGGTTTTTACTTAAAATTAAAAATAACAAAATTGAAAAGTAATTTAAAAAAAAAATAAATCGACTTTATTTTATATTAATATTTTTTTATATAGGCATTAATTTTCATATCAAAAACAAATTGGGGGAAAAATATCTATCAAATATAAAAAAAGAAATCAAAAGTTGTTAAGTAAAATTCTTTATTTCAACTTAAATCGAATATTTCTATTTTGATTAAGTTTTAAATTGTATACCTCTAATTTGTTTCCTACCTAGGTAGGTAGGTTTAAAGTGAGTGGGTATAACACCCTTCCACCGCGACCGATCGGTCTATTGTGGCTTACACCTTTTTTATTTCCCCCGGCCCCGACCCCCAATAAATCTGATGGCCCCGTTGGGAGAGAGATCTTTACCCCCCGGCAACAAGGTGTCTTTCCCCCAGGATTGCGAATCTTGGGGCCCTTGCTGGGCACGAACTCAGATGTGTTCTGCCGATTCATCCGCCCCCTGCTCATGCGGCATTGGCGTCCCCCCTGGGCCGATCTTGTGCATGTGGTTTTTTTAACTGCAGTGTCCCTGTACAGTCTCACTACAGTTTTAAGGTTACCCTTGATTGCTCCAGTAGTTTGACGGTACATTGTTGGTTCTGGTTTTAAGGCCTTCGAGTGTCTGAACCGGGAAAGTCCATGCCAGTACCGAAATTTTTCTTTGTGTCCAAGCTGATTGAACTGCTTGGCCGTTTCATAAGATATCCGAACCGGTTCCGGCCCTGTAATTTTGTCTCCGCCCCCCTTTTGGCAAGGGGTCTGCGGTTCATTACCTTCTAAGGCCGGTGTGTCCAGGTATCCACAGTAGTGTAACCTAATTGTTTTGACCCAGTTTGGTCAGCGCATCCTTGAATTTCCGGACGGTTTTCGAATTGCACCGGCTGGTTCAAGAGTTAAAAGCTGCAGTATCGGAGAGTATTTTAATTGTCTTACGTGCGTGCCGATCAACCAGCGATCTAGCACACATCTCAATAGCAAACCACCTCCCCTTGAAATATGGTTGCGAGTCCCAGGCTAAAAAAACTCGCCGTCGCGTCGGCCTCTGTCCATATATTCCAGCTCCAACACCGTCTTTGGTTTGGAGCCATCGGTGTCCAACAGATGTCAGCCCACAGGTTGTTTTTCGACTCAGTCCTCCCTTTGTGGGTAGACTACACTGTAGGGCCGGTTGTAATTGGTTGCTGTAGGCATTTATGTCTGAGGGCATTTTCCCGTCTGTAAAGGTCAGGCCTTCCTAAGCAGACTGGTCTTCCATATGACACGCCTGCGATTTTTGACCGCTTGAAGAGTCTGTATGTTCCCACCTTGCCTCTTCCAAGAAATGCATAGGGGCAGTCATAGGGGGCCCATGGCCGCCGTTGGTGTCGAGCGCAGCGGTCCTTCATCAAGGCAGGCCTTCTCGTAGGCTAGATGCTTTTTGGGTCAGCCACCGCTGCCCCCTTTCGCCACCATGCCACAAGCCAAGGATTATTGGGTGTTACGTACAGCACAGATCCTGGGCATGTCCAGAAAGTAGGGCGCCTTACGGGACCTTTTTTAGATCAACCAGCTAAGAGTGTATCTAGGATCAACCCCAGATTTTAGCTTTTTTTTCAAATAGTATTGTTTACCTTGCAGAGTTGGTTCTAAGTTAACCAGGTTTCTCTTTCGGGTGAAGGGGAAATAATAGTCCTGGGCCGACAATCTTAAAAGTCCCGTGATGGGTTTTAAAATTTGTATATAAATTAATAGCTTTTAGTTTAGGAACAAATGCCGTAAGCCCCCGATTTATTGGCCGAAAATATTTAAAAATATATTAAAAAAAAAAGCAAAAATGTTTCCCCGTCATCGCGGATTTCGATAAAAAATGGTGTATTCTCTAGGAAATTTTGTAATTTAACGTAAAAAACATAGCTTACCACTTTTATCCAGCCGAAAGTGCCCGGCTTACCTATTTAAAGGGTGTGATTATGGGGTAAAATTTCTCCATCATTTCGGAAAACTTTTTTTTTTAATTTGTTTTTTTTATGTAACTTTAAAAATATTTTGGTACGCGTGTCTAAAAACGGCCGGAAATATCGGGCTTACCAGTTTTATTCTATACGGCTGAAATTAAATCATTTTACATGCAACAAGTTGTAAAAGAATAAATATGATCAAAGGAAATATAGCAACATTTTTATTTGAGTTCATTTTTTATTCAGTTGATTTAAATCTCGTAATAAATTTATTAATTCAAGATAATACAATAAAATATTTTTTATACGAATGCAAAATATATTTATTATTATTCATCTAAACTATCATCATCACAATCATAATGTCTCTCATCCTCTGATTCGTCACATTCTTCATCGTTTTCATGTTGACTCAGAATTTCTTCTACTTTTAATGGTGTCGCTGGGCCGTTATACCACAATGGTTCGAGTTTATTATTTTCCGTAAATTGCCACCCACATTCGGTCGGGTCATATGAAATGCATGATAGTTCTGTAACATTTTGCCACATTTTATTAACAAATATTGTGGGTAAAGTTTTTTGTGATAAAGTTTTCCAGCACGGCGGAATGTTACTTAAATAAAATTTTATCATGCCTTTGTAAAATTCTTCTTTGTCACTTATACTTGCAAAGAACTTCAAAAATAATTCAAATCTTGCAGCATTTACATCACTATTTTCAACATTGTACATTTCATTTGTAAATCGTTGTATTATATCTATTTTTTCTTTATTGTTAATGACTTGTGGATCTGTCAAATGCTCAAAAATATTTTGATACTCTTCATTTTGTATCAATAAATTGTATGGTTTTATTTTTTCTTTACGAATAAAAGCCGCTGTATAGTCACAACCTGTAAAGGCATGAAAACCCGGAAGAGCTCGACAATATTTAAATCAACTGAAAAAAAAGAACTTAAATAAAAATGTTGGTATATTTCCTTTGATCATATTTATCCTTTTACAACTTGTTGCATGTAAAATGATTCAATTTAAGACTCATTATTATTGATGTGAATCGAGTCCCGTATAGAATAAAACTGGTAAGCCCGATATTACCGGTCTTTTAACACGCTTCCCAAAAATATTTTAAAGTTTATATAAAAAAAAAAAAAAAAGTTTTCCGGAATGATGGGAAATCTTCCCTCAATCACACCCTTTAAATAGGAAAACCCGGGCCCCTTTTTCGACTGGATAAATTAAAAAATATTTTTTTACGTTAAGTTACAAATTTCCAAAGGTTTACCCATTTTTATAAAAACCCGGATGAGAAAACTTTTTCTTTTTAATAATTATTTTTTTGAATTTTTCCCACCCCAAATCGGGCACCGAATGCGTGTTCCTATCAACCCTTTTAATTAATAAAGGCAAATCCCGACCCGGAACTGTTGCCGGCTCCCGGTAAGGGGTTTATTGTCTTTTTTTTCCCTTTTTAAACATTTGTGGGGGTGTTTAGTACTTCTTAAAAGGATGTTCGAGATCATCTCTTCAGAGTTTCCTTTAATTAGGATGACTAGATCATCTCATATGCCTTCCCAAAACGTTCCCAGAGAGAGATATAGCCAACAGGTCATCAAACGACCACAGCAGGGGACAGAAACCCCTCCCTGCGGACACCCCCTAAAGGCCCTAAATTGATCATTTTCCCTGCATATGGTTGGTTATGTTTCTGTTTTCTAACATGGTCCTGATCCCGTCCCCATGTGACCGGACTGATCCCTCTAAAAGCTGCAGCCTCATACAGGGGGTCAATTGTTGAAAGCTCCTTCCCAAAATCCCTAAAAAATGCAGCCACCACCATCTCCTTCTTTGTTCCCCGAGCTGGTGATGATTGCCACCGGGGTTTTTGAGGGCAAATTCTGTTGATTTACCCGTCTCGTATGCATACTGGTGTGTGTTAAGGGGTGAACACTAAGTGGGCCATCCCTTTGTGGACATCCAGTATTTTCCAGACTTTTTTAACAGAAAGGAGGTTGGGGTTATTGGTCTTGGGGAAATTTGGGGGGCGATCCATTCCGACTCACCTTTATATATATTCCCTTACTCATAAACAGCTTCGGTATGTAATTCCACACCAGGCTAGCTCTAAAGTCTTTTAAAAGGGTGCATCACTTCCAGACCGACTTGTAACAGTGGAAAGATGCCATCTTCCGCGATTTATAGGGAGGAATGTGCCCACTGCACCTTATGTTTTTTTATTATTTTAGAGTAAAGATCGCTTTTCCCTTTGGGCCTTTAATCGGCCACGGGGGAGTTTTTCCCGGCTGCCTATCAGTTACTTCCTGGGAAGTGGTTTTTTAGAAGCCCCAACGTCTGTCTTCGATTCGGTAGACGTCTCGTCTTTCCAGTGATCCAAAACCCCTGAACCGGTTCTCTTGGGGAATCCTATGAATTCTAGTACTTCGGTTTTGCTCAAGATCCCTTTCCCCAAAAAACCTTTCCCAGGATTCTCTTTTTCCCTATTTTCTTGTTGTATTGTGTTTGGGCGGTTTATATGCCTCCCATTCGCCCACTACTTTTGCCCGATTGAATAGTCGACGGACTTCTTTTCTTAGCGTATTCAGGGTTTTTTTTCCAACAGAGGGGTTTCTGTTGTCTTCTTTCCTTTTAAGTGGACAGTTTTCGTGAAAAAGGGGTGAGATAATTTCGGTTCCCCAACTGTTCCCACCACCTCTATTTGATCGCGATTTTTTTTTGGGGGAAGACAGCCTGAGTGGTTTTTTTGGGATAGCTAAGTTTGGGTCTAAAGACTTTTTCTGTTACGAGTTACAAGGTTAGTTCGGTCCATAAAATAACTGTTCCTCCCCCCCAACAAATATGAAAATACTCACCTCTTTGGTTAATGTTGGTGCTGGCTGCAACGTGTTTGCATTAGTATCACAACCAATCCAAATGGGTGTTGTTCCTCCTGCAGTAGGTAATCGGGGCCCGGACTCGGTTGTTCCGTCCTTTCCCTGGAAAATGCGAACAGACGATTAAGTCCGTCATGCCCTCCTCTCCCGGTATACTGTCTTTGGGTGCTACTAGGTCCTTATTGCAAAACCAGAAAATTTTAAAATAATTAATATTATCTCTGACAAGGGGTGCACGCTCTGGTTTTCCCCCCTGCCTTACTATACTAGATTTCCACTAAGGCCGGATATCTGGCCTGTGATGATATCGGGCTCTTGGAGGGGTGCAATCAATCTGCTTCTCTTAAAATTTTTCCCAAGGACATGGGGGGCCGCCTTGGCGTGCTACAGGTTCGCCTGCAGGAGCCTGATCACGGATGTGTCCCGGCCCATGCAGACGTTCCCCTTTCTTTTCCCTGTACGAATTTTATATTCGCACTTTTCAATGGTTTCCTACCTACTTTTGACTTCGTTTTTGTTATTTATTTCGTAATATTGAGTTGTTTTTTTGGAGTTTATTTTTTTTTTTTTTAAATTACCTTTTTGTTAAGACATTAAAACCAACTTTTCTTATAATAGTATAAGGCATCAAATTATTCCTAATTCCAAAAATTTTCCTCTTTCCTAGCACAACAAGTTTCATGTCGTCATTTGAAGAAAATAAATAAAACTAGCTTAAAAATAACTTAACGCAGAAGAGGAATTGCAAAAGTTAATAATAATTTAATTAATATATATATATATATATATATAAAAATATATATATATATATATATATATATATATATATATATATATATATATATATATATATATATATATATATATATATATATATATATATATATATATATATATATATATATATATATATATATATATAATATATACCAGTTAAATTTAGGCTTCTTGCATAAAAAGGTAAGTATACGCAAACAATTAGTTGTTTATGTTTTTATCCATTATGTAATTTCCTCTCATAACTGAGAGAACTGTGATATACAGCGTGTTTTTTCAATATTGCAACAAAATTTAACAGACGAACTGCTTTTATGAGTATACAAAAAAAGTTTTTATAAACGTTTGTCCCAAACTTCTTAGCTTTTGAACTACACGGTAAAGTTTTAAGAGAAAAAAAGAAATTATTTTATTTTATAAATGTGGATAAAAATAGACTGGTGACATTCGGGAAATATGTTTACATTTTCCAAGGTTTTCTTACAAAAATATTTGTAAACATCTGCTCCTCTGGAAAAATGTTAAAATCTGTAACCGTTAATATTTTTTTCGCTGTATATTTTTCTGCGATAAAATTTTAAAATTTAAGAAATGGTTTGTGAAGGCCTTACTTAATTAGACACTTTTTAGTCCTGTGAAATTTGTTCGTAAATGTGACTTTTTTGAGTAAAAAAATTAAATACCTGTCTGCAATACAAAATCAGCAATACAATTGGGTAATATAAAATACCTACAATGGAAAGAAAAACTATTAAAGGTGGCAGATTGCAACCCTTGCCCAGAGTAGCAGATGATTACAAATATAGTTGTAAGAGAGCTTTAAAAAACATAAACATCCATTCCAAATATGTCATGCTTCCATGTTTATCCACATTTATAAAATAAAATAATTAATTTTTTTTTTTTTTTTTTACTAGTAATTTAAAGGTCAAGAAGTTTATGACATAATGTTCATCAGAACTTTTTTTCATATTTAAATGCAAGGAGTCGGCCCGAAAGATATTTCGCAATATTAAAAAAACCTGTATATCTAATGTTTAAATAAAAATAACTTTTTTAAATAAATATCTTAAAGTAATAAAATTATTTTCAACATTTATTTAGAATATTTAACTAAAAACGGCAATACTAAAAATTATTAATGAATAAAAAGAATATTATTGTGGTTAAAATTGGATTCTTGGAACAGATATTAAACATGTTAAATAAAAGGCCATTGTTTTGGTAAAATTGAGGTTTATTATGATTAAGTTGCACCTTAGATCATAAAATATCGTCCATAAATTAAACAGAGACGCCAATATCTCACACATAAAATCAAAATCCACCTCGGTTAATCGACATTGTATGCAATGGCAAACGATTGGATAATGTATGCAATAAAAACGTATTATTACATGCCGCGCGGTCGAAGATCCACCCCTCCACTTATTGTAGCTCCTCCTGGTAGTTTGATTGGACGCTGCGGAGCTGCGACAGGGGGAAGCACGTTCTGATCGTAATCGGCATGCTCATTCAACACCGGCCAAGTTCCGTTTCGAATAGTAACACTATTCTGTTGCGCCGCGTATGAATACGGACTCTACCCAGTTTATGTTATAACCTCAAATTTTGTGTTTTGTGTTACGTGCCGGCTACGCCTGTGACGTTTAATGTGTTTTCGGCTTTAGCACAAACGTTTTGACGTTTATCCACTAGGATTTTTGTTAGTGGTGCAGTGCGGGGTGCGTATATAACGCATTCTGCGACTAGATTGACAAAATTCGCGTTAAAAACAGAGACCCTGTGCAAGTTTACGCTATGGAAATGGATCCTCATGAAAGAGAAGGGGAGATGGGAGAAGAAAGCCCAACGGTGAGCCTGAAATTACTGTATTACCTAGAACTTTAGTAAATATGTTGATACTGAAGATAATCATGTTGTAATAAATGATTAATTGGGTTATCAAAAAATTAAAATTGGGAATAAGGGTTAAATTAAAAATTTAGTAACAATAATATAAATAGGAAATATAATAAAATGTAATGTAATTGGTTATATAGAATAATTTAATTTTGCATAATATTATTTAATTTTCATACCTAATTTGGTAATTATTCTACTCATCATGGAGTGCTCCTTTATTACTACTATTAACAGATTAACCCTTTTATTGCAAGTATTTTTATTAAAAAAATAATTGACATTTTTCTTTTTTGGTTGGTTACGTTTTTTAGTAACAAGAAGTTGGTAAATATGTACGGTTTTTAATTCATTTTAGTATTTTTCCTTGTCTTTTATTTTAGATGTATAACAAATGTTGCTGATAGTTCAAGATGAAATAAAAAAAAACAATATTAGTTAAAGTAGAAACATTATCAATACCTCCGTTAGTATTCCAGGATGATTTATTAATGCCCAATTAATAAATTTACTTATTTATTGCAATTTAGTTGTAAATTATACCAGATTTATTTCTTTTGATTTCAAGCAACAATGACAGATGAACCAGAAGCATAGTTAATACATTTAAGGACTGCATAAACTTTAAGAAATAAATTGTTTACCTATTTGTTGTATCCTAATTGTTTATTCTAATGAATTTATATTTTATAAATGCAAACAATCCCTGATAAATCTTTATTTTTGGTTTTTAAAAGCATGATATTAATAGATAAAAATAAGTATTATTTATGGTAATAATAAATGTTGCTAAAAATTATTATTTATTTTACATTAACTCTAATAGTGCTTTTAAAATAACATAATTTAGAAAAGTATTTTAAATATACATAGAATTTTTTACTTCTTATCAGTAATATCTTGTTTATTATCACATGTGTTCTTTTAGCCAATATTAAGCGCCATTATGTAAGTTTAATAATAAAGATTTAGGTATTTTTTTAATTTTTATAATTTTTTTTTATATTAATTTCTTGTGTCATTCTAAATTGAATTAGACTATTTTTCTTTATTGTTTATTATTTTATTTATTTTAAATTAAGGCGTTGTACTAAATTAAGGGCTATAGATATTGCTTTAGTTCAATATCTTTTTATATTCATAATATTAGGGTGTTAATTTAGTAACTCTTAAATATTCTAGTAAATATTTTTTAAAAAATCTTAGTTTTTGTATCTCTTATAATATTATTAATAGAAAACAAAAAAACGTTTCAAGCATGATACCTATAATACAAATAAAATATACAATAATATATATTATGAAAATAAAACTAAATTTTTATTTTTATTAATATTTAATCATACCCAGTAACTTTAACATTGTGCCCCAACATAGATTTACATATTAAAAAAAAATGGCAACACCAGTATAAATTTTAATTATGTTATTTTTTAACGGCTGGTAAAGGTAAAAGAAGTTGGAATTGGAATTTTAAAACCAATCATAGATGAAGAAGAATAAAGGTTTATTACTTAATTATTTGGGAATTCAAAATTTAAATCAATTCAAATACTTTAAAAGATAGCTAATCGTCAAAAATATTGCATTGCGAAGTCTTGTTAAGATACGTTTAAAAACAAGGGTAGTCCTTAAAAATTTTTGAATTTTAAAATACCTAAATACAGTCCAACTACAATGTGCAGCTATAGCAAAATGTAACCTTTGCTTTATACCTTACTTTGACTTTTATAAAGGTGTCAATTTCTTTTCAATGTGTGATCACCTTAACATTTAAAATGTTTTTACTTTTTTTGTATGTGACTCAGTTTGACCTTTTTAAATAAAATTAATAATTAATGTACGCCACTGACCACTAAAGGACAATTTTATTTTTAAATACCTACTTTAAGAAAGAACTTATGAAGGTCAGAGATAATAAAAATCCATATTTCCTAAAATCAACTGACCCGCCCGATGGTAAACAGACTTTTATAACTTTCTATTAGGATTAAATCAATATTTATCTACCTGACTATATTAATGTTTGCAGTACGTACCCATCACAAAAATTTAAAATATTGATGTGAACTCTTTTAGTATTTATTTTGGGTGGCAATTTTAAATATACAAAAATATACCGTACGTGGAGGTATTATGGACCTTTTTGCGTTTAAAAAACGTTATTGGCTGTTAAATTATTTGTAGGTATTAGAAAAAAATTAGGTAGGGTTCGTTGCCGTTTAGCTCCATCGATTTATGAGAATATACAAATAAAAAGAACACAGTTTGTTTATTAAATTTCAAAAAGCAAAATTCCGAATTTTTGCACAGAAAAATTAAATTAAAATTTGAAAAACACTATGTTTTTAGGTTTAGTAAAAAGCCAGATTTTGAGACGTTGTCGGATAAAAAAAGATTTAAATTATGAATTAAATAGTAATACAAAAATTTAAAAATCGTCTTAGTTTTTTACATGAACCAATTCAACAATTAAAAAAAATATAATTTTTCCAATTTTTTTCATTTGTAGGAAAAATAGGTAATTTACAATTTAATGAGGAAAACCTAACGAGAACTAACCAGTACTAACCAGAGCTAGGTAATTCTAAGTAATTTTTTGTGGGTTCTTGTTAGTTTTTTCCCGTTAAATTGTAAATTTTTTATTTATCGTAAGAGGGAAAACATTTCAGAAAATTATTATTATTTTTTAACTGTTCTTCGTTTGTAGCCAAATTAAAAATTCATTATTTGATTTTAACCAAATATGGTTATTTTTAATTTCGATATTCATTTTTAATAATTTTATAATATCACCACTGAATGCTAATATACTACCTAACTGAAAGAATTAAATACGTTTTTTTAACAAGTTCATTTCTGCCAAACGAAAAAAATACACCCTTTAATATTAACAAATTTTTAGAAAACTATCTGGCAACATTGCTTATTCAAGCACAGAAACGTCAAAGAATAGGCATCGTATCATCTCTTTCTAATGTATTCTTTCTTACTGATAATGTGATAATGTAAGTGAAAAATAATTTTTTTCAGACCTTTTTATTATGGTACCTATAACAAACAAGTGACAAAAAATTATATCAAAATATTGTTGTTTAAAAAAAAAACGTTAAAGTTTAATAAACCCATTAGGTAGAAATGTTTATTGTGTTTTGTGGATTGGGATGTCGTTTTTAAGTCACGTGGCTTTATATTAAAATATCTGTAAATAGGCAAGTTTCACTTATAAACATTTTAATTATATTAGTATTAGTAGCGCATGCGCCATATTATTTTTATTTTTAACTTTAAGAAGAGTACAGTGGTTTTTTAAAAATGCATAAACACTTTTGCGTATTACGTACATTTAATTTATGTTAAATTAAAAATAAAGAAAAATAAGAGCTAAATTAAAAAAAAAAAACAGTTCTAAATAAACCGGCGACTAGTCCATTGTTGGGCGCCTTTATTTAGGAATGTGTGTCGTCCAACTAAAGGTTATGATTAAATTATTTTTATTCCAGTATTTTTATAGGTTAAATATATAATGTAAGTTCTATAATAAATAATAATGAATATAATTTAAAAATTGATTAGTTCTACAGAATGGCAGTACGATTTCATAGAAGAAAAATCTGATTTTTGGTTATTGTGTAGAATCGCGGCTCCACTTTGTTGGAATGTAAAACCAACATGATTTTTTTTTTGAGTTGTCAAATATTTTTTTCAAAGAGGTTATCAAAAATAGGATATTTTTTTTAATGTCAAATTTGCGATAATTTTTTTTAATTGAAAAATCCAATCATTGATATTTTTGATTTTTTTTTTAATTATTTATCTTTACACGTTACATATGAAACAAATCACAAGAGATGACTAAACTTAAATGAATGCATTTTATTGACAAATAACTTAAAAATTACCCATTTTTTTAATTTTTAAAATAAAAATTAACAGCAAAGCTTTTTTTTGAATTTTTCTTAAAAGATTTGTAAATTTGCTATAAAATAGACCAAAATGAAAAAAAAAACATGTTAATATCTCTATTTTTCGATTTTTCACGGCCAAAAATAGGTGAAGCTCTACTAATGCACAATTACCTGATTTTTCTATTTCATTCTTATATATTAGTAGATTTAAGCTGGGTCTTAAACGTCAATGTAAACACCGCCTTATTTCATCCAAAATGGTTTAAAATCTTGTTTTAAATAACATTATTTATATAGAGGTTAATTTGACAAGATATTGTTTTAAAAAATTTATAAAATTCTCAACCGTTGAAGTAAACATGAAAGAAGGATGTTTCTAATTATGTATTGTGAATTTCCTCTTGTTGTATATATCTGGTATTAAAAATTTGACTTTAATAACTTTAAGACATATTTTATGTCAGTCAATAACAAATAAATTATTAACCATAACATACTTTTTGCCTTTTAAAAATCTTACAAAAGCAAAAATATTTACTATAAATACCTATTAAGAGTTTAAACAAAATAATAGAATAAAATATCTTGGCAAAACTTAAATACCTAAAGAGATAAAAATTGTTTTTACCCATCGTATATGTTTCGTTTCACTAACTGGCGTTTTACGATTAACTAAATTTAAATCAATACTTTTTATTAAAAAAAATGGCCTAATATTTGCCAATGGTTAAATATTTAATGCGCTGGATTCAAGATAATTATTTAAAGACTAAATTATTAATACTAACGAGGTCGTATTTAAAATAATTTTGACAATTTTAAAAATAAACATATTTTATATAAAGTGTCTCGAAAGTAAAAAAATAAAAGATAATTCTACAACTAACAGCTAAAAAGCCAATAAAAAAAATACATGCAAAATGCCCAAGATATTAAAGACCTTTTGCAAGCCTTTAGGTGATATGTGTGTTACTAGTGTTTAATCCCATTATTATTTTTAAGATAAACCTAGATTTTTACTAATAACCGAAAACCTGTACTTCAGCTAAAATAACTTAAAATATAGGATTAAAAACTTTGACCTTCCTACATAATTACATCTATGACTTTATCTGCAGTTTATGACCTGTAAAGAAGGCAACTTAACCCATTAAAATAACTTAAAATCTAAATTTACTGTATTTTTCTATTATAGGAAAATAAACTTACACCTGTGATTTGTTTCTTATAATGTAAGATCAATTCTTCTGTGCTATAAGCAAGGTAACTTATCGACAACGTCATTATAAGACAGTTGAGTATCTGAAAATTAACCTAATTGGTCTTTATCAATTGAGAAACAAATTTATCCAGCTGTACCTTAATTTAATCCTAGAACTAGACTAAAATTTCAGGATTAATTTTTACAACATCCTTAAATGTTTATTGGGCTAATACCATATTTTCCAAAAATTGTTTAAAGTTATCTAGGTTAATAGACAAAGCTTCTTCTGTATAGTTACAAAAGGCTAGTTTCAGGACTATGTCGACTGGCACGATGTTTTTTTTACACACAACATTATCTTTAATTTTTTTTTATGTTACTAGCATTTAAATTTCACAGTTAAAAATGACTTATTATCCTTAGTAACCTACGTCAAAGAAAGTGTTTTTCTTCTTTTTCCCTGGGAGCCGTCTAGATTTACTACCGGAGGCAGCGCAGCCTCTTGGGCTTTTTGTGCCTAATTTCCCATTATCTGTTATACCAATCCTCCCATTAGTCTTGTTCCTTCTACAAGTCTGTATAATCCCGAGACTAGTTGGTTGATATGTTCCTGTGGGCTCATTTTCGGTTGCCCAAATAATGCCTGTCTTTTGTAATTTAACGCTTCACATTCGCACAGAATATAGTAGGCTGTCCCTTCCCCCTCGTCGCACATTCTCTAACTTGGGTCCCCATTATTTGAGCCTATCTTGTGCAGGTGTCCTCTTAGGTTATCGTGCCCTGCTAGCATCCCTACTGTTATGCGAAGTCTTTTCCTACTTTGTCTGAGTAGTACTTCCTTCATTCTTTTGGATGACCCCTATGAAGCTGAAGCTCTCTCAGTATTCCTCGTGTTTGTTTTGTATCCATTCCTGGCTTGCCCTCGTGCTGTGGTTTTGGTCACTCCAAGGGCAGGTTCTGGTCCAAAATACGGTGTGGATGATCCCGGTCCTGCCAGCTCCTCCGCTTTTTCGTTGCCTTCATTCCCTGGTACCCAGGGGAAAGTTACCCTGTTGTGTTCTCCCAGGACGTCCAGTTCTTTTCGGGATTTCCGTGTCAGCTTGGACGTTACCTTGGGGTTTACAAGTGCGCCTAGTGACGCCTGGCTGTCGGTTATTATGCAGATCCGCTTGTTTTTATAAGCTTTCCTGTTATTTTCTTTTGCACAGTGCAGTAAAGCATATATTTCTGTTTGAAAAACAGAACTGTGTGTTCCTAGTGGAATGGAGAATATGTGAATTCCTCATTTCACTGTACACGCCCGCTCCAGTTCCTTGCTCAGTTTTGGAACCATCCGTATACCAGATGATGTCTTCAACCGTGCTGCAGAGATCGGGTTGCTGCCACTCATTTTGATCTGGAATTTTTACCAGAAAAAGTGTTGCCATTTTTAAATTTTAATTAGAAGAGATTCAATGTCAAAAATTTAAATAATACATGGTTACCTATGCATGATGCTGAAGTAATTTTAAGTAAACTTAGAATCAATTAACACACCACCTTTTTTTTTTTTTTTAATTAAAAATATATCAGTCAAAATAAACTTATGTCATTTATGACAAATAGCAAAGTTCCTAGAATTTTCTAAATTATACAACAAACTTTTTACAAATTTAATTTCAATTTGTATTTTATTTTCAATTTATTTTAGTCTTAATTTTTTTGGGTTTTTTTCTGTTTCTGCTAGTTCAGAGGGTTCAATAGAGCTAAGCAAGCACAGTAGCGACTGAAGTGGCCCCATTTTCTCTTTCTTTTTTCTCAGGCGAGTAATCCCAACAAAAACATATTAAAATTGGAAGGTTATGAGCACCAATTTTGCTTTGTCAGTAATGTTGATAAAATATGTATAATTATTAGTATGTAGGTTGGTTTTGTTTTATTAAAATTTTAATAAACTATAATACTATTATTATGTTAATCACAAATTTTTGCTTCAACAAATAATACAAGCACGGCCTAAGCCTTAGTACGTCCCTTTTAGTACATCTTTAATGAAAACTTCATTCTTCAACTAGTGCTAAATGTAGGTAGTTCAACGGCTAAATATTATTTCCTCCGGCCGGGCCGCATCAAACGTTGCTTATTTTAAATTATTTACGCAACTAGCAATTATTCACACTTCTTGCTTATCTGTGTAATGTTTCATAGTTTCTGCCCATTTCGTCGATATTTATGAATATAATAATTATTTTTTACTGAAGCTACTGTAATTGAATTTATTACACGGCAAATAGCTGTTTAATATAGATGAGAATAGAACTTTATAGATAATTTTAATAGTAGCTAATAAAAAGTTGTATCATAAATGAAACGAAATTTATACCTACTAAGCGACGAAAAAAGGTAAACACCTATTTATATACAATATATTATAATAAAAAGGTAAGCGCTAGTAAACACTCTGTGCACTTGGGTATAGTTCATAACCCATGTTAACCTGTAGGTCCTGTCTGAATGACATGGTACATTCCACAATAATTCGTTGATTTTTGATTTAACCTGCTACTGTTAGTTGTAAAACTCAATAAACTTTGGGTACCCGCATGTAGGTCCGGACTTAAAATTTCCTTTATTTATTATTGTACCTACTTTTTGGTGTATTTTGTAGGTTAAAGACAAATTGCAGGTGTTCAATATAAAGCAGAGTCTTTTCATCTTAGTTCATCAGTTGTTTGTCAAGGTAATTTCATGTGTGTTATTGAGCATCCAAAATAGCTAACCTAAACTATTGATATTAGTAGGTAATCAGGACCTGTACTCTTTTAAAAGATGCGGTGCCTACACAATAGATATTTGTCAGGCAACTTATGTATAGCTGGGTTTTCCACTGAGGGTTGTCATTTAAGTTTTATTGCGGTCGAGAAATTAACGAATTATTGTGGAATCTACCGTAGTAGATGTATGTAAAACGTCGTGGCACAACCGCGTTGTCTAAAAGGTGTCATGAAATGTAATATATGCATGTGTTTCGGTGCTTGGACAGCGTTGACCAAAATGGGGGAAAATTGGGTTAAACATTTAAAAACTCAGCAGCCCAGGTACCTAGTAGGTACTTCGGATTAATAAAAGCATTAGTGGGCTGTCATAAAAATTAAAAAATAGCATACAATAGCTTATAAATGAGTATCTATAGGTGGTTAGCCTAATCAAATTATCAATAACAGAATTAAGTTTAAAAATGTCTTTAACGCCTTGGATTCTTGGATTTTTGACACGTCTGGGCATTGATCTGATGAGGTGGTCTTTATCCTCTTGAGGTATCTTATTCCGCCTTACCTCTTACTAATGTCTAAGACTGAGGGGTATACCTACTGATCAGGCGATCTTGTGGGCCATGGTAAAGTTGATGCATTATACGTTCCGTTTCTGTTTCCTTCCATATCCGTTCCATTTACATAATATATTATTACATTTAAATAAATAGATACTCCTATGCACACATTACGTTTTGTTTATATGCTGTTTCCAAATAGTTCTGGTCGAACAGATCGTTCACATTTTTTGACGGACATACTTAGTTATGTCGGAAGCGGTATATATGGATAGTGAGAACGGTGGAAGGTAAACAGCGGAGATAAAACAATACAATAAAATGATCACTTATAAAGGTACAGGTAAATTGCGGAGAGGCTACCCTTTAGGTAAGGAGGTAAACTGCGAGAAGCAAATAGGTACCTATTCATATTTAGATATTCAAATAAAAGTTTTTTGAAATATAAAAAAGGAATTCTATTTACAGTTCAGTATTAGTCCAGGTGTAGAAAAAAACTTATATAGAATTACAAAATATTAATACATTTTTTTAAAAAACTAACCAGAGCTTTTTAAAACACTTTTTTTAAGAAAATATTTCCACAATAAAGTATTAGGAAAAAGTATACTAACCACCTTGTCATTTAATCGCCATAAAGCCAAACCTTATTATGCCCATTAACGAGAATTTGAAATATTGAATAATTACTAAGAAGTATCTTGTACCTCTCTTAATTCTCCGCAATTTACCTGTCATTTTTTAATTTCTGCTTTCAGCCGTCCAGAGTTTACTTGTAGCAAAAGTATTAAATCCGGAATTTACCTGTTTTGGTGAGAATATTGATCAGCTTCATTTACGTTTTTAAATTGTGTCATACGAAAATATTGATAAAACTTCGTTTAATCATCTCTCAGTCTGTATTAAAATGTTACATATTCTTCTTAGTCCAGTAACTCAAGACCTAAAAACGCAAGAAAGATGGTGAAGGAAATTTTCTGGGATTATTGAACACTTGCTAAGATCTCATTATAAAAAAGAAATGTTAATAACAAACCATTTTTTCAAAAAATATCAATAAATTAATGAGATACTCTCAAAATATTGAGAAAAAAAATTTGACCGCTTTTTTTAATATTCTAGAAAAATAAGACTGGACCTAAACTCATATGCGGTGAGAGGTACGGGTTGTTCCATTCCGATAAACTTTGAATGATTTATAAATGTACATTATTGTCCGAGTAATGGAACACTTCGTCCGCGCGCTTATAAGTGAATCCATGAAGATAGCGGCATTATAGCGGTAGAGCGGCAGCTGAAATAAGGCAACTTTTGGGTCCCGTTATCTCGAAAACTATCAATTTTTCGAAAAAAAGTATAGGGATCATTTTTGTAGATTACAAGACGATCTTTATTTTTTGTCTAAACCAATTCTTCAATTCGCATATTTTGGCAGATATTAGCGAGAAATCCATTTTTGGGGCCTTGAGGGCCCATTTTCAGGCGTTTTTCACCTGTTAATGTCGATAAACTTTTTTTCGCTCGAAAGCAGCTAAAAATTACGCCACAAGGAAACTCTACAAATTTATTTACAGCTTTGTCCCTTTATTTATTGGACTATCTTCAATATTTCTGCTTTTTAAAGTATTATGGATCCAAAATCTTCGTTTTTTTGTAGCCTCCTTAGCCAAAAAACAGCTGCTTTAATTAAATTTTCTTCAGAACACATTATTAAAGTCTTACACTATTTCTATTGAAACAGAACTGATCATGAACTACAAAATATGTACAGCCCACAATTAACTAAACGTGTATGAATTAGTTACAGAACGAAAACAGATCGTATAATGAGATTCAGCCTGTAAGCGGTTAATGTGATATTGATCCCTGTTACTCCGGCTACATGTGGTGTGGCGTTGTCTTGATGAAATTGGGGGTTTCGTTCTTCTTAAGATATGGAAGAACTTGTGGTTTCACTACTTCCCGCATGTACAAAAAGGTCATCATGTCACCTCTAATAAAGACTAAAACTCATGCAAACACATACTCAAACAAAAGCAAGATTTATCACTAAATATCACCATGGCACCATTTCTGAACCACAGTAGTCTGTCTCTGCACCATTGAAGTCGGTTGTGTGTTTAGTCGATGCCCAGAAGTTAATGGCCAGACCAATGGGAATGGTAAGAAAAAAGCCCAAAACTTATTCGGCTATACACTGTACCGGGTGTCCAAATAAGAAAGGACACCGCCTGTATTTCAGAAAATGTTTATCGCACAGCGTTAGAGAAAAAATATTTTTTGTAAAAGTGGTCAAGAGAAATACGTAGCCGGAAATTATTTTCAAGTTTCTAAAATGGCCAATAGGGGGCGTAACTGCAATCTTGAATCTAAAAAAGTAATGTTTCTGTGAATTTTGCTATATTAGCCTAACAAAAAAATACCTGATCTTTAAAGTCGAGCATAATTTGAACCTTTTTTGCTGTATCTCTAAAAAGTAAGTGGTGCAGGGGATTTAAAGGTTTTCGTTAAAAACTCTCTGTATCTTCGAAAGCTAAGCCGATTTTAACAAGCTTAGGATAGTTAAAAAGTGAAGTTTTGTTAGTTTCACATGTTGCCGCTAGGGTATTTTTTAACATTCCGACAGAAATGATAATTTTCTTAAAAAGTTAAATGCATTAATATGATTTTTTTTTATTAAAAAGTAGCTAAATGATGCTTAAACAAGCTCGCAAAAACCATATCTCGATATCTTGTTACTAACCTAAAATTTAGGCGAAAGAAAATTTTACACGTCAATATCTCAAAAACTATAAAAGCTACAAGATATTTTATTTGACATAAATTATGTATTTTTACGGAGCCTTAAAAAGTTACATAATCTTTTCGCCTAAATGCATTTTTTTACGAGATATAATCAATAAATCGAATTTTCAGGATTTTTTTAGGTATAGCCCTGAATTCGATTTTTTTTATTATAACTCGTAAATTATTGCATTTAGACAAAAAATTATATAACCTATATAAAAGGTTTTATAAAAATACCTAATTAATGTTCTATAATTTTTTTGTAGGTCTTCACAGTTTTTGAGATGTTAACGTATAAAACCTTCTTTGGCCTAAATTTTAGGTAAGAAACAAGATATCGAGAACGATTTTTACGAGCTTGTTTAGGCATTACTTAGCTACTTTTTTATTAAAAAAATATACCAATGCATTTAATTAACCATTTCTGTCGGCATACCGAAAAAAACCCTCTAGCGGCGACATGTTAAACTAACAAAACTTCAAATATTATAACATTTATAGCCCAAGAAAAGCTCTTGACAACTAGCCTAAGCTTGTTAAAATCGGCTTAGCCGTTTTGAAGATACAGAGTTTTTTGCGAAAACCTTTAAATACCCTCCACCACTTTATTTTTAGAGATACAGCAAAAATCGTTGAACAAAAAAGGTTCAAATTATACTCGACTTTAAAGATCAGGTTGTTAGGTTAATATAGCACAATTCACAAAAAGATTGCAGTTACGCCTCCTAGCGGCCATTTCAGAAACTTGAAAATAATTTCCAGCTATTTCTCTTGACCACTTTTACCAAAAATATTTTTTCCCTAACGCTGTGCGATAAACATTTTATGATATGAGATACAGCCGGCGTCCTTTTTATTTGGACACCCGGTACACATCCAAACTAATGAATTGATATTTGCCGAGTTAAACTAAAGATTAAGTCAAAAGTCTTACCTAGTTGGTAATCGTGAAGCTTTGTTGTCCCCTACGACGTCCAATGCCCCTAGCTCTGAGTTTTCGGCTTTTTTTGATCCATGCGTGATAATATTTTAATATGGTATGTAGATTGGGATTTATTCTTTTCCTATTTTCTTTAACTGACGTACATACTTCACCTAAGCCCACCATTTACCTCCTTTAAAATTCACTATTTGTAGCTGATAAATATGACCGCATCTTTGCACTCGACGCGTATTGTCTGTTTACATAAAGCTCTTTAAATGTTTTACTACAAAGTGAGCAAAAATTTCTAAAATTTCAATTGGACAGGTCCAATTTTTTCTATTTTTACGTTAATTTAGCTTACACACATATATTATGTTCATTAATACAAAGTTGTTTACTACTTTTGTAACTTACTTGTGTTGGCATACCTTTAAAATTTCCGATCTTTTAAGTTATTATAATTGAGGAGTACACTAGAAAATTTCTTACGTGAAAAAAATTCTCAAGATAGTCTTAATTTCTACATAATGCCAACTAATTATTTAAATTTACTCTTGTAGTTTACCATACAAACTAGGTAGTAATCAGTGTTTTTTTGGATTCTCCAAGAGTCTGTTTTTTGTATCTGCTATTGGATCAAAAAAGCAGCTCTATCAAAATTACTCCGGAATAAAACCAAACCCAACAGAGATATAAAAGGGCGGAGTCTGTTCGTATCTTTTATCCAATGGCATCGCCGGATTTTCTTAGTCAAGGCACACTGCGATCCCAATAATGTGATATCAAAGAGCTCTCACGAAGCCGGGGGTCCGCTTTTGTAAACGCGCCTGTCGTGGCCGTCGACATGCTCACAGCAGCGAGACCAAAGGAATTTATAATGTTATACGATTATCATATACTTATTACTTAGGTATATAACTGTAGTCTCTTATTGTTAATATTTAAATCTGATTAAATTTTTGAAAACATTGGTAAAATGGCATGTAACTTAAAATGTATGCAATTACTTTTAACTTTGTCCCATATTTTTTACACTTACTGAAACAGTGCTTAAAACCGCGAGCATCTATTAGTATTTAGTTCTTTGACTGTCCCTGTTTATTCAAATTTTCTTTCAATTTTAATTACTGTACTTCTTTTAATGGGCCTTTCTGGATATTTTCCTGTAAACAAGTTACAAACTTCGTTTTAAGTTCTTTTTTTCCTATCCAATAAAAATTAAAATATAAATTAATTGAGTTTCATTTAAATGCGCCATATTCACTTTAATTACTGACACAAGTCAGTAATTAAAGGGATGTGGCAGAAGAGCTTAACATCCGAAAGAGTACTATTTAAAATAAAAAAAAATGGCAGGAAACACACTCCTTTAAGAGAGGAGCTGGAAGTGGTCGCCCCAAACTATCGAATCAAAAAGACAATAATTTAGTTAATGTTTTGAGAAACCAACCATTTAAATCTGTATTTATAGCAAAAACGGAAAGCAATTTCCCAGGCATCGGTTAGAATGGCACGGGGAAGAAAAAGGCAAATATCCGAATTGCGCGGCAGTTTAAAACCGTTTTTAACAATTGCAAATAAAAAACAACGCATTGGATTTGCTCTACAATTTTACTTGGAACCTCCGATTTTTTGGAAAAATATAATATTCACAGATGAAAAAGTGTTTCAGTCGTGCTGAGTCAGGCCCGAAGGAACACATTTGATGAAAAATATTCCCAAAAGGACAGAAGTAGTGAGCGATTTTCGGTAAATGTTTGGGGGTGGCTGAGTGCACAAGAACTTGGTGTATGTTATTTTATGGAAGAAAGGTTCAATGCGGAGGTATATATAGATCTACTACAGAATATCATGCTTCCTTCTGTACTGGATCGATTTCCGGACAGAAATTTTATCTTTCATCTAGATAAGTGTTTCTTTCATACGGCCCGACAACTCGATGAATGGATGGAAGGGCATGGTATCGGGGTTTTACCGTGGTCCGCATGTAGTTCGGATTTAAATATTATGGAAAATGTTTGGGGCTTATTACTTAAAAAAAATAAATAGGAAAAATAAGTTTAGGCCTTAAAATGTAAACGAACTTAAGGATAAAATTTTAGAGTCGTGGAATAAGTTACGAGGAAATCCGAACTACGCCAGGCTTTGGTCCATTCGATGTCTGGAAGGCTAAACTCTTTCTTAGAAAAAAACGGGGCCGCAATAAAATATTAAATTTGTTTGGAAGGATATTTAAGTTTGTTTAAATGTTTTAAACTGGTAATTAATTTATTTATTTGTTAGTTTTTATAAAATATAAATATTTTCTTTTACCTTTTGCTTTATTTATAGTAAGTAATTAAAAGTAAAACAAGATAAAAAAAGAGCGATTTACAAAAATTGTCCAGAAAAGTCAAAATTTGACAAATATTTTGCCCAAGATTTAATGGCCGTCACTGTACCTAAAATTAAATTGATTTTTTCTTTTTCTCCGAAAGAGTTAAAGATAAGTACAAGGTATGCTACCTAAATCATGCGTAGAATTTGACACATAATTTTAAAATGGATTTAAAAAAGTGCCCTATTAAAAAAACATTTTGGTATCAAAATCTACATTTGACGCACCCCTGTCTGGATAGAATGCCAAAACGATAAAAACGGCTTATTTGAAGGTAATAGTAATATGTACTATGATTAAGTATATTATATACCTCCGTATCTCAATGGCCCCGTAAACTCTAATAATTATACGATAGATTCTAAGACGTTATTGACAGAATGAAAGAAAAATACGTTTAATTTCCAAGCAAGCCGTCGTAAAAACAAAAAAAATCTATTTATGTCACTTTTGCATAGGGTTGCCAGCCTTTTTATATACTTAGCATAAACATTCTACTTATTGGATTTTTCAACATTAAGAAAAAAATCACTAAAGTCAATAACTTCTTTCTTGTAGTCTACTATACCTACTTTCCAACTATGGAGAAAAGCAGTATCACCAAACTTTCAGTTTCGTAGAAAAACAGCAAAAACTTTTTTTTTATTAACCCACTACAATTCTTATTTATAACAATAAAGTCTAGTAAGCGCGGGTATAACTAACTGTAATGCAATAAAAATACTGATTTTAAGCATTGATAAATATGTGAACAAGCTCCTTTTATGCATTGCATTTTGCCAAAATTTCCTACTGAGAGTAAGTGATTTTTGATTTTATTTTTATTTAGACATAAATATACTGTTTTTTTTTATAAAGTAGATGTAAAACAATCCTGGGTATGCAAAGATACCAAAAAATAATTTTAGTAGATACTAACCAAAACCACTTTTTTTTAATAAATTATACTTTGGTTGAGATTATTTAAAAAGTCCGATTTATGGACCAAAAATTTTAAAAAACTATCTGGCATAATTTAATGATGTAAAAACCTAATGTCTTATAGGTATAAGAAAAAAATCAAAGGTTTGATGCGTATCTCAAAAAATATTAAATTAGAAAAATCTATTGGATCTGCATAAAAATACCTACTTATAGCAGTTTATATTTGCTCTGTTACAAGATAACTAAATAGAAGGAAAAAATCGCCTTGGGCAAAAACAAAAAAGCACAAATCTTAGTGAATCTTTTTTGATTTTTGAATTCATAATAATTTTTTTCAAGTCAATGCTAATTTTTTACTATCAATTAAATTTTTAATTAAAACTTAAATCTTTTAAATCCTAATGGGATAAAAAAATATAATTTTTGTTATTGTAAATATTGGGTTTCTATATCATAAATTAATTAGTTTATTTATTTAAATTTCAAATCATTCAAAATCTATCTATATCAAATTTTTTCCAGAGATATACCTTAAAAAAATCCTGAAAATTCCGTTTTTTGATTATAACTCAAAAATATTGCATTATACAAAAAGGCTAACTGACTTAATAATAAAGGTCTTGTAAAAATACATAGTTTATGTTAAATAAAGTTTCGGTTTAAAATTAAAAAAAAATCGTTTATATCTGAAATTACGCCTTTTCTCGATTTTTTCGTGTTCAGCGGAAAAAAATAGGGCAGTAAATCTTAGTTCGACAACCAACACACACCACCTTTTTTTAGACCTGTTTAATAGATAAAAGGCTTAGATCTTTTATGCAAGGAGTTTTTTTTTCTATCATTTTTAGTTATCGTTGAAACTGGGTGTCAAAATATAAATGTACAAAAAACGTGAAGTAGTATAAACTATTTCTGAATAACAGCCGGACCTACTACAATTTTGAAAATAATAGTTATTCATAATATAAGTGTTAAAAGTGACATTTTATTTTGTGAGAAGGGAAATATGGAACACGACGCCAAAGGCGGAGTGTTCCATGCCTTCGAACAAAATAAAATCACTTTTAGCACGTATATCATACACTATTTTTTCCACAAACACCATTAAATGTCCAAATTAATGATTTTTTAACGTCGACATTATAATTATTTTTAAAATCTAATTTTATCTATAAGTTGCTAAGGTAAAAAAATCGACTCTGTTGATTTGTCTTTGTTGACAAGTAACGTCAAATAATCGTGAATTCTTGTTCAAACTTTACAGTGGTACCTTGTATATGAAAGTTCATAGCCCTTCATCCAATGAATAATAATCATTTAAGAGCTTTTATAAGATGCTTACAGAATAAATGTGCCATAACTCCAGGAATCAACATATTTGGTTAAATTTCTAAATTTGCCCGATTCCCATCTTTACACTGGACATTGCTTCCGACGTTCCTTAGCTAGTTTGTTGGCAGACTCTGTTGCTAATCTTACTACAATTAAAAGACACGGTTAAATGAAAGTTCAATACAGTAGCAGTTATATAGAAGAGTCGCTACAAGAAAAAAGAAAATTACTGATCAAATTTTGTCCAAAACTTTGGTGGATGACATTGCTTCCTGCCCAGGTACATATCTTACCAAAGTACATTGTGTTACAACCACCAACGAAATTGGCCATGGAGTTTCTTATTTTAATTGTATTTCCAGTAATTGTTCTTTTAATTGAATAAATAATTTATTTTGATCTAAGTATTGCGAGTCTGTATTTTTTATCTGTGCTAAAAGTAAATCACTTTTAGCACAAGCGCTAAAAGTAAGTACTTTTAACACCGGTATTATAAAATGACATTTTAGACACTGATAGCATGCATTAAAAATCAAACTTTTACTGACGCTTGTAGAAAAAAGTTTTTTTAATATTACGACATGGAATAAAAAAACTATAAGAGTATCATGTTTTACACAAATAGTTCATTGACAAGAAGTAAAATCGGTTTAAGCCTCAGTCGATTATATTGCTATTTTACGACGCCCGTAACGCAACATCTTCACTTGAACTAGGATAGAGTACACAAAGACAGGATACTTAAATGTTTTTGTCTACGTGTGGTAACAATTTAATCACAAGGTATGCTAACTGTTTATTTTAAAATGCAAATGCAAACACATTTGATATTCGTAGTTACGTTTATGTCATTTGAAGATGATAGGAATGGGATGTTTATATGGTGTCGCGATAGGTGTTCGACCTTCTTAAAGTTATTGCCAGACAACGTGGAAGGTTTTGATTTTTGATTGTTATTTATAATGATTTCTGCAGGATTTGAAATAGGTTATAGAGATTTTCTGTATACGGTTACCACCAAAAAGTTCAATAAATATGGAAAAATGTTTAATTCTTGAAACTTTAAATTTTTTTGTAATCGCCTCTGCTTATCTAGTAACCTAAAAGTGAATATTGACGTTCATCTTACAGGCGCCGGTTGTAGAAATAATTATGGAAATTAAATTAAAATATTAAAAAGTGAGGCTAGTTGGCATGGTATCTCTAGATTAAGAAAATACTTTTTTTGATTTTTTTCAGTTCAATTGCATACCTTAACTTTTTGCTTTATAATCAGTTTTCCAACCATAAGGTGACCAACTGATTCAATAATTTTTTATTTTAGTCTGTTATTTTCCCATTTAAAATGAAAAATAAAATCGTAGGTACTCTAAGTGCGTAAAGCTGTTTTTCTGAGAGCTATATTGATAGTTTACAACCAAAAAGTGGTATACCATGACAGTAAAGATAATTATCATAAAATATTATTAATCACTAACAGTTTCCTAACAGTACTTTCTTGAATTTTTTAAAATAGCATAATAATTTAAGTTCATATTGTCACATAAATGATGTTGCAGATTTAACGCCAATTGAATTTGCAACACAGGTGGGCTTTAAAACAAACGCAACAAATTATTGTGAAGTATAATATTTGACAATGGAACAACAGAATTGTAAAGATTTGTTATTTTTAATCCAAAGTTTGCACGTCAATTAATAATTAAATTATAAACAGCTTTTTAAAATACATTTTTTATATCATGCTTACTAACCTCACTTTTTAATATTTTAATTTAATTCACATTATTATTTCCTAACCGACGCTCATGAGCCGAATGTTAATTTCGATTTTTGCGTTACTTTTGGGACATGTTTTACAGTTCAATTTATTTATTTTGTTAATTTACTTTTGTTATCTTTGTTGTTTTTTATGTTTTTTCTAAATAATTATTGGTTTAATATGCTTTTGTATGTTTTTTTTTCCTTAAAGCTGAGGCTATTTTTTCTGTAGGTTTACCGACATAAGTAAGATATCAAATTTATATAGTGTTATCCTTCTAAATACTTATGAGATAAATTTTAAGCAAAGCTTTTTTATCTTATTTTTATTTTAAAATATAATCTTTTCAAAAACTTTTGTGATCGTTGGTAATAAATATTTGGTATGCCACAAGCTTTTGTCCTATGAGATGTGTTAATTTGTTGTTAATTTTAGTGTCTGTATGTGCAGGCTTGCGAAATATTAAAACACTTTGCTTATTTGGAATCTACTGATCGTGAAGTGTAAGAAAATAATAGGGTCATCTATTTCATGTTCAACAATAAATTCGATTATATTATGTAGCTTATTTAAATCTTCTAAAAATAAATTTAGCTGTCTTGTCGTCCCAGTATGTTATTCACATATCTATACCAATAGAGGCATTTATGAGAAGAGCATAATTTTATTTTTTTTTCTATATTAGGTATTTATAATATATCTAAAAACATCGGATTTCTAAATCTTAGTTTAATTTACTAGTCCTAAGAAGTTTTAGTGCTAGCGAATTGTGCGTCACACATAAATATAAATGAAAACTTAGAAAAAAAACGCCTTTTTTTTTAACCATTTTTATTTAAACTTCAAATAAGAAGTTTTTAAAACAACCCGTAAAAAATTTGAAACCCAATTATTTTCTCCTTGGTTTATTAAGATTTTACTTAAGTCAATATGTTTGAACAGGAATTAAAATTGTTCGAATTATTTTACGAGACAAAAATTGTAGCCTTAAGGCCGCCGGCAGGAAAAAGGGGCCAGAAGGAGGTTGTCCGGTTTTTGACCTTCCCTGAGCTTTTAAAAATTACTTGAAAATCAAACAATTTCCGTCAAAATCCTTAAATTTTACAATATCGCCTAGGAATTTAAATGGGTATGATTACTATTTAGTATTTAAAGTTGTGGTAATTTTATTATATATTTCAGGTAATTCTAGACTTTGACCCCCCACTACATTTTTTCTGGTGGCGGCCCTGCTTGGCCTTCAGTTGAGCAAGGCGCCAAACTTTTAACTATTGATTAAACTTTAACTCTTAAAATGTAAAGATACCTGATGATGCATAAAAGCAAAACGTCAAAAAAAATCATTTGGACGTTGCGTTGTCCAAAACTAATGACTGTGATTCCCAAATATTTAATACCTAAAAATTTTGTTGATTAATATTATGTGTAAACTTGCATTGCTAAATCTACTGACGGTCGGTTTGTTATTGCTTTATATAAAGTTTCATTTTTCCATTTCCTTTGCTTACCTACCTTGCATAATCTCGACTTCTTATTGTTATTTAAACCAAATGTTAAGTTACCTTTTCTCTCAAGGCATTAAAATACGAAAGTTCTTCGAATTCTGCATATATAAAATAACAATATTAAACCAGTAAACCGGCCAGCGAGGGGAATCTTGTCGGTGATAAAACAGAACAATAAGGTGGAGGCGTGACCGTCGTCGGGCGACCAATCGGGGCCGCGCCCGTTTCGCTTTTGTTTTACGACTCTTGTGGAATTAAACCGCCAAATTTAATTACAAGTTAGGGTTTCAGCTGGAATCGGACTGTGACCAAACATCGAGGCGGCTTTTCCTTGTAATTTTATTGAAACGACCTCGAATTTGGCCCTCTGTAAAATAGACTGCCAGTTTTATAACCTAGCACAATAAACAGGGTGTCTCGATAAGGTTGTCCTCCGGCGATATCTCGAAAACCCCTCATCGCATAGCTTTCGAAAAAATATTCACATCCAGCCTCGAAATCTGGAAATTATTTAAGCTTCTATTCCACCTAGGCTAAAACTAAGAACAAAATTAAAAACAGGGATTATTTGAAAATATATTTTAAGCTTAATCCATATTAACTTAATAAGTAAATACTTGAAAAACAGTTTTTAATAAACTTTATGCCATAAAATTAAAGAAGGAACGTTTCTTTGTCAAGTCAACTATTAAAATTACCCTTTTCAAGTCTTTTCCAATCTATCAATATAGAAGGGAGGGCGAAAGTACATTTGAAAAAAAATTAATAACTTTTCTTTGGCTTAACCGATTTTGATAAACTAGGTCTCGTTTAATAGAGCTTTTATCAGGGCTTAAGATAAAATGTTGGTGTAGTTAATTTATTTTTTTGTTTTATCCTTAGAGACTGATTTGTGTCAAAGATATAAGTTTTAATAATTTTTTGAAAAATTTAAATACAATGTATTATTATAAGCCCATTAAAAAGGGCATAAAAAAGTAAGGAAACTTAATAAACAGCATTTCGATATCTTAATTAATTCTCGACTTATTGCCGAAAAACTGCATTACTCGTACTCTTTCCTATTTTAAGTTGTCAGATAAACAAAGCAGCGTTTTATCGAGAATGCCATGACATCAAAAATCATTTGTTTTTCTACGAATATTAAATAATATCAATAATATTCCTATTATTTGTTTATCATCAATTTAATAACAGCATTCATAATTGCACGGCCCGTGGATAATAATAGCTGTTTTATTATTATATACGGGCTCTGGCTAATTGTATTTTCATTGTGCTGGAATAGGATGCACATTTCCAGTTTCTCTTAAACAGCTTGCCAAACGTCTAAACATATTTTTATTAAAATGCTGTCTTATGGAATATCTTCTGGCATTTTGTCTTGCAGCAATAAAGACATTTTAAAAATATTCAAAATGAACGGCGAGCATATCGTATTCCTTGGTGGTAGAATAAGACAAAATTTAAAATTACTTAATAACGATTACCAACACTACAACTAATAATAATAACGATGAACTGCGATAAACAAAAACTAAATTTAAAATTATCAGGTTTGACATGCAATGCACTCGTCATTTTTGACGTCCCTGTATTCTGTGATTTTTAACGTCCCGGCACTCTCGATAAAACGCCGCTTTGTTTATCTGACTGCTTAAAATAGGAAACAATACGAGTAATGCAGTTTTTCGGCAATAAGTCGAGAATTAATTAAGATATTGAAATGCGGTTTTTACCAGTTTTTTTACTTTTTTATGCTCTTTTTAATGGGCTTATAATAATAATAATACCATTGTATTTAAATTTTTCAAAAAAAAATTTATAACTTCGACACCAATCGGTCTCTAGGGATAAAACAAAAAAATAAGCCAGGGCTGCAAATATTTATGACGTCAATAATTTTTTAATTTAAGCAGTCAAGTTTGTTAAAAGATAAAACAGAAGATTAATAATACGAAGGGATACGAATTAGAGGCGACCTATACTTGTTTGCCAACCAGATGAAAACTTTTTTTTATCAAATATAATATGTATGTAAAAGTAAAGGCAATGGGTTGCAAAAAAAATTACGGTCAAAGCTGTTATAAATTTTAGTTACTAGTGTTAATTGTTTGTAATACTTACACATATCTGCTTGTTAAAAAAATACCATTCAAAAGTATAACGCTAAAGAATAGGGAAACGTTGGGTTGCCTAAATTTTTTCTGGTCCTAACTATTTGGCTACTAGGTATAAACATGTAAGTAATTATTGTAGTTTGCATCCACTGGCTTACTAAATAAATGTTATACTAAAATGAAGATCATTTTATTGCAAACTCAGCAAATCAGTCAAGAATCTAAGTTGCCAGGATTTAAACTATTTTTTTTTATATTAATTTTAAAAAATTCTACCAGTTTTATTACATGCTAATGCCAATTAATAATACATATCTCGTAGTTTTATAGTGAAATCTTTCTTTTCATGAAGATCCTTAGTCACTTTATGAAACGACTAGGATCTACATGAGAAGACGGATTTTACCAAAAGACTATAACAGCAAGCAAATAGTTTGTCCACCCATTAAAAGTTATATTTCTTACTATGGCTTTAAAAATTGCCCCATGTCGTTGTTTCTTAAATTTCAATTTTTACATAAAATTTCTTTTTTTAATATTAAGTCTTGTATCATAAAAAAAAATTGCGCTTTTCTAATAAACCATTTTATATATTTTATCATAACAAAATTAGATGCGTTCCTATTTTTCTAAATCCAAAATATCGAAAAGTTAGTCTGCATACGATTTTAACAGGTATACCTTTGACTAAAATGAAAAGACAGTTATTTAAATAAATAATGTGCCCAATTTACAGAAAAATAGGTTCAAAGAAAAAAATTAAAAAAAACCGTACCAAAAAATCCATTAATAGATTTTACTAAAATGTAAAATATAAAATTATTTAATAACCTATATAAATTTTTAAATAATTGGATAAAAATAATAGAATTTTAAAATAGTTAAAAAAATTATACATAATAAAATTATTTATAATATAACATATTATATTTAATATAATATAATAAATTTATATAAAATATATTATATATATATTATTTTATTATATATATTATAATATATACAACTTATATTTTTATGACTATGGATATTTTTCGCATATTTGACTTGATTATAATTAACTTATGTTTTGATTTTGATATGATATTTGTCACCTAACATTATATATTAATTTATATATTAAACACTTTATATTTTAATGAACTACTATATATCATTTATATATATATATATATATATATATAATATATATAATAATATATAATATATATATATATAGGAAAGTATAATATATATATTTATAAAATATATATATATAATATAAATTTTCATTAAGCATAGCTACCATAATTTCAAGTATATATATATAGGATATTTGGTATGGGTCGTCACTAATTCTGATCTTAGACTATAAATGCTAAATTTGATTTAAGTAATTTCGTATGTTTCCGATGCCTCGTAAATTTTAATGTATTTTTATTTGTTCTTTGGCATTGCCCTTCACTACCATTATTATATGTACCATAATTACTAGTGCCTCTATACCATCACTAATAAACAAAAATCACGGATCAATTTATTTGTAAAATTCTTAAATTACACCAATAGCCCCAAGTTTTCTTAAACTGATTTTAATTGGATAATTTCAGCCCTAAACCTCCAAAAATAAATTATAACAAATCTTTCCAATTAACCACGCCAGTAATACTTATTTTGCTAAACATATATTGTGGCACTGAAATAAAAAGATATTTTATAATATGCGGGGCCCACATCTGAAGGAATCCATCGTACCATCGCAGTTGCAGAGTTTTTGCCGCACAACTATAATTTAGACCGTTTATGATATTTGAAATTGAAATAAAGATAATAATGGTCTATATATACAGGATAGGATTTAGGCGGTTTTACTAAGAAAAATGATTAGTAAGATTTAAATATTAAATGGTGCATATGGTAGCGCTTTTTTGGTAGGTACACTTAAGGTTTTTTTTTATCATGGGACAGTCCACAAAGGCTTAATGACCAGATAGTTTATTCACACTGGACTTAACTATTGGGAGATTTGGCGGTTACAGGCAGTAGATATTACAGTCTAGGCCTTTTAACTTAAACTGCAAAGGGATTGAATAAGGGTGGCACTACGTGTTGCTACCAGAGGAAGAATAATATTGGCTAATTCTTTGGGGCAAAAGCCGTAAAAAAACTTATAAAAAGTGACAGATCCCCTACAGCCCGTTGGTGGTCAAGGGAAGGAAGCTTTCCCATAAGCGTAGGATTATTAATAGGGCGAACAGCTCTCCTTTTTTAGTTAAGGTTATCTCAAAAGTAACGCCTACAAGGTTAAATAACTCTTTGCTCTGCAGACTCGGCTGCTCTAAACTATAAAAAATTAATGTTTCTAGGTGTCAGATTAGGATTGTTTTTTGCTCTTTTTAATATACAAAAGTCAAAGTCAAAAACCCCCTAAGTTTCTTGGTAAATCCCAGATCGTTGTTCTGGACATATTCAAGGCCTTTGACCAAGTCTGGCATAATTAGGGTTACTGAATGATAATTTGATAAAGGAGGGCTGATGAGTCTAAAAAGAAGGACTTTCTTTGAAAATGGAGGACATTAACAATTAAACCATATTTTTTAAAAATCTAACTTTATTACTATCACATTTAGCTGAGTTGTCAATTTTTGTAAGAATATCGTGAATTTTTAACAAACAATTAGAGGAACTAACCAGAACCAACCAGAACATTCAGATATAAAAATGTTCACATGATAAATTTTTAAAGTTGTATTGAACAAGAATTAAAGATTTTACTGACTCCGCACTTAGTCTATCTATTTCTTTCTTTGAAATCTTTAGAAGTTTTGAGAAACGTTCAATGTTTTTAGCAATTGTCCACTGTTCATGCAACTTTAAATCATAATATTTCTCATTAGGATGACCATCTGATTTCGATTTTACAAATGAAATTAGGTTACAAAACTGATCATGTAGTTTAACGTCGTCAATCTCTACATCTCTGGCGTTCAAGAACTCAATGCATAGAACTAAATCGTCATATTTTAGGTTTTCATTCACTTTTAGCAGCGTCATTCACTCTTTTAAAGACGTATATCAAAAGGAGGACATACGATAGGTAAGGGAAAATGGAAGAACAAAATATGGAAATTTTGGATACCATCTGGCAACCCTAGGCATAATGCATTCCTTAACAAACTTCATTTTTATGGTCAGTATATCAGTTAATTCTGTCACTCTTCTAGCTTTCACCAAGTTAATACCGGAGTAATCCAGGGCTCAGCACTATCACCAATACTTCTTTCTTTTAATTAACAATTTTCTCTCTTCCACCATTAATATCATACATAGTCTCGCACACAATGACACCTAACAAGCGCAGGATAATGCAGATGTTTCTTTAGCAGGATCGTAAATTAATTTTAGATTATAGACCTTAAAATCTTGTCCAGTTAAATGCCTCAAAAACGTAGGTACTCATGTTTGCTGTCGCAAAAAAGTTTGTCAAAGCTTATCCTTTACTTAATAATGGCCAAGTCCTGCAAAACAAAGTCGCTAAACCTTTTGCGGTTTTTTTTTAAATTTTTCGTAATAATAAAACTAGCAACACATTAGTACATTCTTAGAGTGTTTTAATATTTGGAATAACAAAAAAAATCGAGATTGGGCAAAATTTTACACAAGTAATGGCTTCTGATAAATAGAACTGATTTTTGTCATACTTATATTTGATAAAGAAACTTTTATCACAGCTTTTAGTAAGCACAACGCATGTGTTTTGGTACGAAATTTTAGAAATTCTTTAATTTTATTACTTATGTACACAAAAGAGACCTAAAAATATCGGTCTTAAGAAAAAAAAACAATTTTCACAAAAAAGGTAAGTTTTTATTTATTTGTTTATCTGAATTATTAACTTGAAATATAATACATCCCCCTAAATTGATATAAGAACATGTTATTAAAGTTTTCAACTTTGTAAATCAGTTCATTTTTACCTTACTTGACTTTTGTAGAAAAGAGCTGTAAAAAATATGGAAATTATGACTAACCAGAAATAACCAGTAATTTTTCAAAATTTATTAAATTGATACTTCACCGGTAAAAAACACTTTAATTCTACCCAGTACTAATGTTAATAAATAATTTAATAACTCTGATTACTTGTAAATTATTATTTTTTAAAACCATGTAGAATAAAAAAATATTCTTCTTAATGTTATAGTTTTTTGTTTCTTTTTTTTTTGAAAAAATGGATTTTCTGTTTAGGACTACATTTCCCATACAATCTCTACTCTAATTTAATTTTTTTATCTATACCTATATGCGTTTATATCTAAAAATTTCATCAACGACAGCAAGACAGAAACCCATTCAAAGTCCATTAAATACAAATAATGATATCTCCCAGGAATGTTATGTCGTGTGATTTATGTTTAACATCGGACATTCTTTATTTGTGGCGATATTATTATGTATAATATAGAAGAAAGAAATCTATCAACTGTCAGATAGGGTCGTGGTTTACGCGGGGAAACAACCAACTCGATTTAGATAATCTGGATGAAGAATCGCGACTCTCCGTGAGTCCGATATTCATCAGTATTCAATATTGTCTGATTCAATCATCATTCACTGAAACTAATTGATTCTATTCTTTAAATTGACAACGGTAACAATCGCTTTATTTTGGGTGTATTTGATTGTGATTCACACGCTTTATTAATTTCTTTTCATTGATACTCCAATTTATTTCGATGGGAGTTTTCACACAGTGCCGATCTTGTGTGCTAAAAAAAAATGTAATTTAGTTTTTAACTTGCAGAAAAAAGCATATTACAAGTTGGAGCATGCAAAAAGGCAACTTTTCGCATGCCTCAACCGGAACCAAAAAAAAGGGGAAATACTTTAAGTCTGTTTTACTAGTTCAAGAGACCAAAAATAAAAATCTAAAGCATCTTTCGGAAATAAGGACTTCCATCATCAGCAATATGCTGTTAGAAGACCATGCGCGGAAAAAACCTCTACTAAAAATAGTTATAACTAGTTTTAAGAAGAAACGATATACGTTGGTAAATATTTTTTTATTAACTTAAAAAAAAGCAATATTTGTATATTACTTACAGTGGCGGCTCATGCCCCAGTATGTGGGGAGGCTATTAAAAAAAAACAGCATTTAAAAAAATGCCGCCCTCTTGCATGTAATCTTGTATGAAATAACTTGCCGGTGCGGTGGGGAAATATGACGCGGTGGCTGCAGCGCCTGCAGGTTCAGGCGGACTGTCAGGGCGAAAATAGTTCCCAGCCAGATAAAACATCGGTAACGAATATATGGCGCGAATTGGAGCGACTTAGACTGGGTGTCAGCCAATTGGCAACAGGAAATTAATAAAGTTTAAATTAAGATTTTTATTAATACCTTGGATTAATTAATAAAATAAAAAATATCATTTTTCATTTATTGGTTATTTACATTTTGTCTTAGGAAGCTGCAGCCCTTTCGCCCTTAGGGACCGGCAGCCACTAATCACATATGCGATATATGGAATAGGTAAAGCTTAGTGTATAGCAAAAAAATACATTTTATAATATAATTATTGAAGCTTAAGGCTTATTCTTGTTGCAAATAAATTGAATTTACCGAAGTTTTATGTGTATTTACTTTATTGGATAAAAAATAAAAACATAAATCTGGAAAGGTATGCCCTGATCAGAGCTGTCGGTAATTAAATTAAAATAATTGAAAAATCGTATTTAATTACTTCTCAGTAATTGGATTACTTTAATTCAGTTACTTTCCGAAAAAGTAAGCAAGTAAGTATTTGGATTATCAATTAATAGGATAATGTTATCGTAATTGGTAATTAATTTAGACGAATCCCAAGTAATTCAATTATTTAGAAAGTAGTTCAATTACTTACAAAAATAATTAAATTACTACGAAAAATTTAATTACCTTTCTTTATGGAAAACTGCCAGAATTTTGGCCGGACAGAAAGAGCATCTTGAAATACGACGCGCCGCTTTAAATCCGGCGAAAGCCGCCTCCGCGCCAATTTAGTATTTTCGATTGATGCTTACCGCCACCGTTTTTATCCTTTTTTTTGTGGAAAAATTTGTTGATGTTTGGGATAGGATAAAAAGAAAGATAAAAAATATATTTTAGAGTTGAACAATGTTGAACTTGCTGGGAAAGCAGTTTGAATTGAGTGACGTGCGCGTATAATTGTTTAGTGTATCGTGTTTAATATATGTAGTAATTTAAATAGAGAAATTGCTAAAATATTCAATTAGGCTTAGCTTTATTTGACAATTGAATTACTTTTAACAAACATGCTGGTAATTGGTAATCGTAATTTACTACTACTTATAAGAGTAATTGGTAATTGTAATTGAATTACTTTTTAAAGGTAATTGCGACAGCTCTGGCCCTGATTGTCACCAGGTTTCTTAATGTCCTTAATTTGCTCTTTTTCATCCTTAGTCATTCTTTTGTTCGTAATCTGCAGAACAGGGTTAATCTACGCAGATGTTTTTTTTATAAATTTTGGGATTAGCAAAATCCTTTTCCTCCCAGTAAAGATTGCACGCAAAAAGTTGCCCCTAGAAATGTTATAGTTTAACCTATATTTTATTATTTTTATGATATGTTTTTATAATTATATACATGCGTTGTTGCAAAGAAATCGTGGATTTTGTGACTATTGAGCGTCCCAGTGGTGTGAAATTTAAGGTTTATTATACACAAGAAAATTCTAAGTTAGTAAAAGAAAAACCTAAAGGCCAAACAAAATTAATTTTGGCATTACTTTATAACTTTATGGATTTTGGTGCCTGAATCTTACGTGAGCAATAATCTGCTCTGTCTTGACTCTTACCTCGGAGCAAATTTAGGAACTAGAAAAATATGAAGATTTTCAAGTGGTCTGACCTGTACACATTTTAGTCATTTTGAAAA
>JAHBCN010008851.1:0-37089 GCA_019359885.1 Listronotus oregonensis | reverse complement strand
AAAAAAAAAACTTAAAGTTAGAGCACTTTAATAAACACGCTTTCCCCCAAAAACTTTTTTTAAAAAATAAAACTTTATTTGAAAAATTTTTTGATTAAAATATGTTCTTTTTTAGGTTGTAAGTAAAAAAGGATATTTATCCTCTAAGCCCTTAAAATAATAATAACAATAACTTATATACAGGGTGTCCCAGAATATATGGGCAATCTCTCGGAATCTAATAGAAAACCTAAAAATATTATGACAAGTTCCCATAAACTTTTTTCCTAGGAGCCTCCCCTACGGAGATACAGGTGCATAACGGATGCCCCTGAAAATCGTTTTTGTTTAAATAACTTTTAAAATACTAGGCGTAATTTAATATTTTTTTAATATGGTGGTTACTAGATAAGTCTTCTTAAAATGAACCCAATAAATCATATTTGGCTTATTTAGTTTGCCAGGGACGGAATAGCTCTGACACAATAATAGCAATTTTTTTAACACCCTGTATGATAAAGGCTCAACAATATTATTTTTGGATAGCTTTAACCTTAAAGTAAAAAAAGGTATTCTTGATTGACATCGATAAAATCAACTGTTTACTAGATATAAAATATCATATTTGGCAATTTTTTTTACATTATAGAGGGTGTTTTCTAATTGTACGTCAATATTTAGGAAAGCAATTGTGCTTTTAGCAAATCTACGTGATCCTTAATAAAAGTTTGTTTTAATTACAATACAGGGTGTTCCAGTTTTAAGATAAATGATAAGTCAAATATAAAAACGCCTTTTGCATAAAAAGCAGAAGAGATAGGTATAGGAAACCTTAATACGGTTTTAAAGGGAATTTAGTTCCGCGTCAAAATAGGCCACTGCCTAAATACAGTGTGTTCCATTTAACTTAAGGAAGTTATTTAATAAAATGTGTGTCCAAACTTTGAGGCAATTTTTTTCAACACTTTGTATAATATTAAGGTAAAACTTTTTTATGATGGTTAACTTAAACCTTAAGCTTAGCAATAAATTTAATTACGAGCAGCTCGTTATATGTTACACGGTGTAAACAATTTTTAAATTATGGTCTGTATTTTTAAATTTCTCTAAATTTCTCAGAAACGATCAGTTTTGGGTATAGCAAATATAACAGTAACTCACTTTATTTGGTCTATAGTATCTAAAAATATAAAAAATATGGGGTGTTCCATAAGAAAAAATATAACTTTGATATGTACTTTCTTTTTGGCTCATCCTGTATATTTAAAAATAATTTTGAAATATGCTCCTCATCCACATATGACCGTGCTAAAAGTTTTTTCCCAACTCGTTTCATTTCTCGTAGAAAAACCGAGGCGAATGGGGTCACTTATATATATATATATATATATATATATATATATATATATATATATATATATATATATATATATATATATATATATATATATATATATATATATATATATATATATATATATATATATATATATATATATATATATATATATATATATATTATATATACATATACATACATATAAAAACATAATATAGAAATCTGTCACAAAGCCTCAAACCTTTTATCAAAGAATTTTAGTAGACTTAAAACAAAAACTCCAAAAAACAAAAAAGTAACATCGTATATCAAATTCCGTGTAAAGATTGCACCGGTGTATACATCGGTCAAACAACGCAATATTTGGAAAATAGGCTAAAAAGCCACAAATACGACAAAAAAATGCAACAGCCTTAACGAATCACGAAAAGACAAAGGGACATAATTTCAATTATAATGAAACAAAAATACTTAAAACGGAACTAAACCAAAAAAAGAGAGTTTATGGAGATGATCGAAATCCAAAAATACCCAAACTCCATAAACGATAAAAAAGATATCAACAATCTTAATAAAATATACATCGCCCTTCTTTAATAATCAATTCATATTTTATTACTAATATAAGTAGTCCGTTCCTTGTGTTGTGTTGTTAAAAATGTAAATATACACATATTTGTTGATTAATGTTCACTATTATTTTAACGCTCTAGGGTAAGTTTTTTGTGTTTTTTTATTTGAATGACACTAGTTATACTAACTTTGTTTCTGAAACCTAACTTTTAGATTTGAAAAAGATCGAACAACATCAATATAAAGTACTAAAAACATAATGTTTACACTCTGGCAGACCTAAAACCAAGAAATCAAAACGAAAAAATATATATATACCTATTGCTAGGTATTGTGTATAAAAGTAAATTTAATATAATAATATACAATATATACCGATATTTTTTAACGACTTATACAAAACAATTTAAAAAAAAAAGTAGGTTAGCTAAAATAATCACGAATGAAAATGCATTTTTCCAATGGCTCCTATCACTCATATGAGATTGGAGAATAGAACGTCTGTACGAAATAATTACCAAAAATAACTTATAATCAAGATTGTAATCGTATTAAATACATACCAAGTCTATTTTTAAAATGAAAGTCCATTCTTCTGTTTTTGTCAGCAATTAACTTTTCAAGCACTTTTTCATTAAAGTTTAAAATTTCACTTATCATATCTTTTTCGATAGAGATCATCGCAAGACCAGTTAATCTTTCTTCGCCCACAGTATTTCTCAAAAAACTTTTGATTGATTTTAAAGTTAAAAAACACCGTTCACTTTCTGATGTAGTCATGGGAATGGTAACCAATATTTTTAAAACTTTAACAATTTCCTGAAGAGCATCATCCAGGCCCAACGACATTAAGAAATTAAGAATTTGTAAACAACCTGGATTATTAGGTTGCTGGGAATTGTTCAAATTTTGATTTATATCTTCTCTAGAATAAAAAATGCCTAATTCCATTTTCAAATTATCCTTGTTTATTGTAGAGTATGCTTCACAAAAAGTATTTATATCTTTTAAGGGTAATTTTTGTTTATATTCTTCAAACTTTTCCCTTAAAAACAATTTTTCTCCGGCTAGATGTTTTTTAAAAGCAAACCGACTTTTTATTTCCAAAATAATTGTGTCGCACATTTTTTTCGCCGATAAAAAGACATTAGCGTTTATTTTACGTCGTTTTTTTGGTAAAATTGCTTCTTCTGTGGCATTAACTACCGGTGGCACATTATCCTTTATTCTCGTGATTTCTTTTTTAAAAGCGTTTAAAGCAACTTGAATTTTAACTGCGTCAGTCAAAATATTTTGTAGCTGGCTAGACAAAACATCGACATGGGTCATAATTTTATTAAAGATATTCAACCAGAACAGAAATATTTCATCATCTTCTAAAAATTTCAAGAACCCAGCCGCTTGTGTTACTGTTTCAGTGTTGAATTTTTTCGGCACTCCTAAAGAAATATTCTCAAAACATTCAATTAGTTCATTTTTATTATTAAAAACTGACTGCACTAAACGGGAATGGAAATTCCACGTTACTTGTGATGCTTTTGGAGGACGACGAGTGGAAACGTATTGAAGAGCTTCAAATCTATCGGGAGATTGAGAAAAAAATGCAGCAATTCCATTCAGAGTTCCGAAAAAAATACGCACACTGAAGATACTTGATACTACTTGTTCTATTATTGTTTTCAGTTGATGGGCATAGGAATATATAAAGTGAGCGTTTTCGTATGATTGCTTAATTTTACCTTCGACATCTCCTACATGTCCAGGTATAATTGCAGCTCCATCATACGTCTGGCCAATTAGTTTATCTGGAGAGTTTTTTATAACTGGATCTAGTTGCTCTAAAATGCATTTTGCCAAAGCATCGGCATCTCGAGTCTCTGGGTTCGAAAACCCCCAAAAACGTTCATAAACTTTACCCCCCAACTCATAACGTAATACCGTCACAGTCTGCCTTTGATCTGACACATCAATTAAGTCATCCGTCATAACGGCTAGAAATGATGAGTTTTTAATCTCATCGATGATATGCTCACGACAAACTTGCAGCATGCATTCCAGTATCTCATTCTCAATATTTGAAGTTTCCTTAAACACGGACGATTCCCGCAAATAGTTGGTAAATATGGGATCAGCTGTTCTTGTATAATCTACTAATTCTAAAAATAATCCCCTATTTGCGTCATTACCACATAGAGAAATATTGCATTTTCCACATAATTTCAATATATCTATAATTTTTGAAACTACATAACGATTCTTCGTAACCATTTCATTGTGCTTGCGAATCGCTTCAGCATCAGCCTTGTTAGTATATGACAAAATGTTTGTTTTTCCAAGAAGTTTAAAACTAACCAGATTGTTTCTATGCTTAGCACTATTCTCGTGCGTTTTTATTTTGGGTGAAAGATGCTTTAAATCATTAACCCCGTCCGTGGTCCACTTATCTTCACCTCCAAATAATAAGCAGATGAAACAGAAAAGTGAATTCCTTTCCTCGCATCCACAAATCCATAAATTCTTTTCGTAAATCTGTCTATGAAATTTACGCGTAAACGACTGCTTACTTTTACAGTTCGCCTGCACTTGCACAAGGTTTAATGATGGCGTTGGACGTCCATTATTTTTAAATCAGGTTTTTCTTCTAAACTAAGCGAGTTAAACTCAAGTTTTGAAGATCACACACTCTCATTATGTAAGTAAATAACTACTAGTTCGTAAAAAATAACTTCAAATAATCACCAGAAAATACTAATTTAAATTGTTGTGTCTTCCTGTATATAAAAAGGTCTGATGAAATACAGTTGTATTCAACGCGAAGGCGGAAATAATAATCAGCGGCCTGCAGCCGATCGGCTTGAAGGGCAGGAGTCCCAAATAGTGATGGGACCTTCCGAATGATCTTCCGAACGATATTCCAGCGAATATGAAATGTTTCGAATGATTCAGATGTTTCTTTCGAATGTTCGAATATTCAACTGAATCAGCTGGGATATATTACCGCCACTTATCGGATAAATAGTTCATTTCGATTTACAGTTCATTAAGGTCAATCCTAGTTCGACTGAAACAGGAAAGAGCTATCCACTATAGACCTTTTAGGTGCCATTTAGCATATAGAATCTGTTTAAAATGGTTAATTAGTTTTATAAAATCAAAAGCTGCATTTTACTAACATGCGCATGCATGATAGTAGATCATGTAAGCAAAATTGATTAAATCAAAAATATTTAACACATGCATCAACTTTAATTAGTCTTAAATAATCGTAATAAACCCAAAATAATAAATATATTTTGAGTCTTAAATTATTAAAGTTAACGATAAATATTTATTGTATAAACCAATTTTCACAAAAATATAAGTTAGTACTTTAAGTATACAGTGCGACCGCCAAAGTTCGACGTTTACTCATATTTAGCGTGCAAAGACTGGCACATTTTAAATTCCTCTAATTTTAATATTTAAGTCCGAGAATTATTAACGCACTTATTGCTCAGAAACTACAAACGCCAATAATGTCAAAATCTTTCAATTAAAATTCAATGTTGATAAAGAATTACATTTGTAGCCGGCAGTTAAACAGAGTTTAACTGTATAGTGTTAATACCTAATAATTTTGTCCTAAAACAAACTAATTAGTCTATCGAACATTAATTTAGATTTCTTTATTATCAAATATTAACAAATTTTCGCACCAATTACGCCAGTCCCTTATCTACTTCCTTAAAAGTATTTAAATTTAAACAAAGTAAGAAACCACTCGGAATCCATAATATACCATTTCCATAATAATGAATTTTGAATTTAAAATACAGATACTACAAAAAATTAATATCAAGAATAGAAATTTTCCATCAAGTGTGTTTTTTGGCGGCCACTGTATACTATTCTACACCACACCAATAATAACAGCAAAAAATTAAAAACGTACACGAATACGCAAACTAACTAACTAACCACAATTAACCACAACTAACAACTCGACCCAACAAGTAAATAGTCGACTGTCGACTGAAAATACTGAAATCAAAAGCCGAAATAAAATAATTCATATTTCATCTTCGGAATAATTCGTTATTTCGAAAGCAAAGGCTTCGATTCAGGGTAAATCGACGGTCGGCGGTCGGCGCAATATATCGAATATCAGCCTGGCGTTGATCGGTCAGTATCTTCTGTATTCGAATGATATTCGAATAACTGAAGATCTTCGGAATACGAATATTCGAATATTGAAATCGTCGAATATGTATCGCTGATCTCCCAAACAAGCTGTTGGCTTCGTCGATGTTTGCGTTGTCACGGCAACCGACATTTGCTGAACACTCGGGCTTTATTATCGACTGGGCGGTTTAGAGAGTCTAGCTGGAACAGTGTTGCAACTCGGATTTGAAAATGCGTAGGCCGATTAAAAAATTATATAGATTTTTCCATATAACGGCCATAGATCTACATACTTTTTCTGAGTGAAGTGAAGAGAGAAGGCTAGGTAAGTGAATAAAATGACTATGTAAATGACCTAAAAGTGGCAGATAGCAGACAAACAAAAATTTAAAAAAATACTGTAGCAAACAAAAAAATCTAGGAATTACCACTTGTAGGTAATTTAAAAATGTTTGCTATTTTCAGAGTCATCATTAATTTATTTAAATTATTTAATTTTTATTATCATGTTTATTCAGACAAATAAAATTTGCATATATTTTTTCATTAAAATTTTTAATGTGTTCCTGCGAAGGCTCGCGGTTTATTGCTTTTTAGCAACTTTTCGTAAATTAACAATATTTTTTGTTCTGTAATGTAACTTTTCTTTTGAGTGGGAGTAACATTTCGCTCTTCTTTACTATCACTGCTTATTTCCATAATAACTGAAAATAGAATTGACAAAAAGCTAAAAATGTCAAACAACCGCAATCTTAGTTCGAAATATTTTTAGGTAGTAATTACAAAATGGGCACTTTTCAATTCGCTCCCATAGAGATTTATTCCTTATATTTCTACACTTCTTAAACATAACCATAATAAGATTTTGAGAAATACTGAATGATAACCGTAAATCAATAATTTTTTAGAGTATTACACCTTTTTTTTTTAGTTTTCATTTTTTTCTCACATGTAGTCAGCGTTATTTAAAAAAAAATGGATAATTATGTTCTTGAAAATGTTTTTTATAAAATGGTCAAAAACAGATTTAGAGATTACATATCCCCAAAAAGGATCCAAAATCCCCCTTTTAACTATAGACCTATATCTCTTCTTTCAGTTTTTCAAGTAATGGAAAAATTCATTAATTCCCAAATCTTAAAGTATCTGGAAAAACATAAGATCTTAAATGATAGACAATATGGTTCTCAGTAGATCCACAGCTGATCTTCTTTCTTTGTCTCACACAACTGGAAAAAATCCCTTGAGTTTCTTGGTGATCCCAGATCGTTGCTCTTGACATATCCAAAGCTTTGATCAGGTCTGGCATGATGGGCTTCTTAACAAACTTCCTTTTACGGTCTTCCACTAAGCTTTGCTCTTGGTTTTTAGTTTCCTTTCTAATCGCCCAAATATCAGTTAGTGTAGATGGTCATTCCTCCAGTTCTACCAAATTAATGCGGGGTGCCCCGGGGCTCAGTGCTGGCCCCCCACGCTGTTTCTTCTAAACATTACGATCTTCTCTCTTCACAATCATACATAGTTTTGCTGACGTATTCCCCTCCCTCTTTTAAATTTCTTAAGACCGTTAATTCTTTTTAAAAAACAACAGGCAACGTTCCTTTTTAACCCAGGGTTTAGTTAGAGAGGCCCCGAACTTCCCCTTTCTTCGTTCCTTTATTCCTAGAGTATCGACCCTGAACCTGCTGCCCCAGAGTTTTCCTTCTCCTCCCAAAATCCAAAAATTTAAGTCCCGTGTGAACAAACCTCACCACTAAGCCCACGGTACGTTAGACTTAGGCATCAACCTTCGTGGACTGTCCCAAGATAAAAAAACGACGTAGTAGGACTGAAAATAACCAACCCAAAAATCTTTTTCCCAAAATTTCAAAGTTAATTTTTTTATCAAAGTGTTCTTAAAACCAATAGCTTCTGGTATATGTTTGGTGTGTGCTCCATGCCTAACTTTTTAGATACAAAAATTTGAACATCCTAGACTACTGGTGTAAAGTATACAGGGTGATTCAAATTCAGTGCTTACCAACAGGATTTCGAAAACCACAAGAGATGCAAGGCTGATTAAACTGTCCTATAATGAAGGGGATATTTTGCGATAAATAGGAAGCAGTCTGATACGACACATCTTTCACAAACTGCTGACCAAACCCAGTTTGATTAGCTTTATCAGATTGTAAAGAAAGATTCGTTTGGGTAATGCCTCGGATTTTAAAGAAATTTTAGCTTTATAAGAGAGGTCTTGTTCCGACTGAGAATCCAATTTTGATAAAACTTTGAGGGAATAGCAGTATTTAATAACTGTTTGCCGGACGAATTGAAAGACTGGTCATCAAAGTGTCCAATACATATTCTTATGCGAGAATAGGCCTCTTCGGGTGTTAATTTCGCATATCTGTGCTCTCCGACAAAACCCAAAACGTTTTTCCATCGCTGACACCTTACTGGATCCTTGGGGCATCGAAAAAACATAATTGCAGCATTATCCTTTTTGTTAGCTTTACAGCCATCGACACTACAATAGTAACTATGATTATAAACCATCTTAAAATAATTATAACCACTATACAAAACGTATCACACTTTGTTTGCGCACCTAGTACAACTTTACGCGAAGACACTATGTATACGACTCACGCCTGACGCGACTGTCTGAACAGTTGCCAACCGGATTGGCGATCGATATGTTAGCGTGAAAGCACAGTGAAGGACAAGAGACGCAAATTATACACAATCAATAACCTCTTAATGTTTAGTGAAAGTACAAATACTAGTCCGGGAGTCCATCGCAAAAAAGCCAATAAGATATACGCAGAAACTATTTTTATATTACTATGAACTATACTTCAAGTCCAAATTTCTGTCAATGACGCATCAACTCGCTTTTAGAGTGCCCCGGGTTGTGTGGGGTCAGGGGAATCAATTCAGTAAGCGTATGCATTTTAGAAAATAAATGATAAAATTTCATTCAAAACATGAAAATATTTTTACAAGCAAAGATTATTTTCTCACATTTTCATCAACCCTTTAAATTAGTAACAAGCCTATATTATTTTGGTATTATTCAGTTCTAATGAAAAGTCTAATTTTTTTGCTTAATTTGCACACCTATTTTGGTCATAGAACACAAATTTGAGTTTTTTGGCGACTTTTCAACGTTTTCACAAAAAAACATTTTTCACTTTAATTTTACCTTCTCTGATTTTATTTTGCTACATGAAACAAATAATAAAATTTTGACTTAACATAAATTAAAAAGATGTAAAAGCAGAACGATAGACAATCAAGTTACACCGACTTGCCAATTCACCACCGATCTTGCAATCTCAATATTAAATACGATATTCACATTGCTTCATCAAAAATATCCACTATATTAGGAACACGAAAGCTCTGAGATCATCCAGCACCGTCACGTCCAATAACTATTTCCGGTCTTTCGTGTTCCATATTTAGGATTTGCATATCGAGAATATTTTGATCAAACATTGTGGGTCGAGCGAAGCAATGTTCGCATACCTTATAAAAATGTCTCATAAGAAAGAACTATTACAACCTGGTAACAGGTCAGCATTTTAAAATTTCGGGTTGGAATTCGGACGTAAACGTTTTACTACTTTTAATGAAATTAGGTTTTCCTTACTTTTTAAGTGTTTTTAATATTAACATAGGATGAGTTTTTAAATATGTTTTCGTGCAAATGACAGTTTAAAGATAATATCTAGTAAAGTGGAATTAAACAATTCAATTTTATTATTTTTTAAATACTATAAGAGGCAACCAAAAAAACAGCCTCTGATTCATGTTTAACAATCGAAAATGCTAAAAATGTACAAAAAAAGCGAAAAAATCGCATTTTCCAGTATCCATAGATACTAATATTGATTTTTGCCTTTTAAACTCCAGATACAATACAAAAGTAGTTTGGCCAAAATTGCTAATAGCAATGTCAAAATCAGAAAGTATACCAACTATAATCCATCTAAAAATCGATTTTAGAATGTTCTATTCATTAAATAAAATTCTACAAGACTGTATATATTTATATATAAAACGTTTTGTCTTCGAGCTGCCCTCATCAACTTTGTTTTTTTAAATACGGCCCTGGATTTTTTATTACGTATTTTAAGAGCTTCTGAGGTCCCAAAACCAATTATGTATCGCACTTATGAATAAATGCAATTTAATAAATTATTATATAAGTACTTATTTAAACAAAAAAAAAAAAAATCATAAAATTTTCGGTAGCTGACACGCCTCATTATTTACACGACTAAACTTTTAATATCGTCGAATAGTTCAATTTTTGTCCGAAATTAAAATAATTATTACTGATTTGTTCCAAAAACTAAAAAAGCGATAAACACAATTCTTCTCGTACCGAAAACATTTTAACAAAATAATTTAGTGCAAAAAATTGCTTTGTTTTAGAAAAATGCCTATATTCAGGTAATTTTTCGACTAACTCATTGAACATAAAGAATGGTTCTTGAACTTTCTCAGAAAAGCCCGGCCAAAGAAAGGTTTTATAAATTGTTTACTTAGGATATTTATTTGGGTTTTTTTGGTACCAGAGATTTATGACTGGTTTTTTCTTGGTTTAAATATGAATAAATACACTTAATTGCTATTAATAACTTTTATATATTATTTTAAATCAAATATTTGACAAAATATTTTTTTCATCTGCACAATAATTGGCGCATGTACGGGAGAAATGAGATGAATGTAAATTGAGCAATAATTAAAATATTAATTTATTTTTTTCTTAAATAAATATTTGATATTTCTGCATCTTATATGTAAATATTTTAATATTTAGTTATAAAATTAGTTTTAATTCATATCACCATATTTTATGAACCATCAGAGCCCCGCATACCCCGGGACCCGGACCAAGAGGGTCCCATTTTCCAAAAAAGTAGAAAGGAACCTTCCTCAATTTTTGGTGTACGAAACAAAATGTCCAAAAGTGAATAATTATTTCGTGTATAGCTGAATCAATTTTAGAATGAAAATTCGGTTTTCTTTAAAAGAAAAAAAAAACATTAAAAGTAGCCTTTGGTTTGAACTGCGGCCGCCTTTGCTTTTTATAATGTGCCGCTTCCCGCACGTGTCTGTAATAATAAACCATATAAAAAGCAAAGGCGGTCGACAATAAAAATTTAACCTTTTTAGGTACTTTTTGTTTTTTTTTTCTTTTCAAAGGGCACCGAATTTTTATTTTAAAAATGATGCTACTATACGAAATAAGAATATCTGGGGGAAATTTTTGAGGTGTACAAAACGCGAGTGTACGTAACAAGAATAAATCATTTCATCTATCCTATACACTTTTTTTCGGTATTGCTGTCCGACATTGGCTTAAGTTACAAGCACTTACGTCACCTTTGCGACGTACGGGGGTTCCCAATATGGACAGATTGGCGCTGGAATGGCTATTTTTATACGAGGAAACATTTATACCAAAAATATGTAAAATAATTAATCTAATATACATACAAACTTCTGCGCATACACTGGCACTTCCTCCGCAAACTTTCTTAAAAGTTAAATCATGCCTTTTCTTGAATTTCTCTAGCCAGCCATTGCTAGCCTCAAAACCATCAATCCCCAACAACTTAGCAAAGTCTTTGGCTTTTTCTTTCACTATTGGTCCACTTAAACTGATATTTTTATCACTACATTGCTTAAACCACGTAAACAAACATTGTTCTAAATGAGGAAATGCAGCAATTCTACGTCTTACAGTAAAGACTCTGCCCTGATTCTTGTTTCTTTAACAAATCATTCTCACTTTTTAGTATTAACGATAACGTACTTTCATGTATTCCGAATTGCGCTGCAACATCTTTCCTCTTTAAACCGCTTTTTACAGCTTCAATTGCTTTCAGTTTATCAGCATATGTTAGCGTATTCAATTTTCGTTTCATTTTACGTTTTCTTTATAATCTTTCAATTTTATACGTGTATTAACGAGCTATTTCAGTGAAAGACTGAAGTTCAAAGCAATAAAGTTTCAAAGAAACGTTTTGTTTGTATACCTACTTACGATGAGTCACTGATAAATACTTTAAGTTATGGAGGTCACCAAAGGGTATTACTTTAAGTTATCAAAGGTCAATGGTAAAATTATTTGTTTGAGTTATAGAGGTTTTGAACTTTAAGTAATGGAGGTTTTCTGCTTTGAGAGGGAACACAAAATTGTTTTAGATTGTAGTCCGGGAGGCCGCCGAAAAAAGCGGGCCAATAAGAGATACGCATGAAACATTTTTTTTTATACATTACTATGAACTATAGCCAATTCAATTGCTGCCTCAGCTCAGCAGGTTCAAACTGAATTTTTTTACCTAAAAAAAATCGAAAAAATAGGTTTAAAACCTAACAACCTAATAAGTTAAATTTTGTGTTTTTTTGACACTATTTAGCTTGTTTTATTTTTTTATCAGTTGTCCTCATTTAATAAATACATACCTAGGCCAAAACCAATTTATTTTCGCCCGATTTCAAACAACTTTGCTTTTGAAACTAATGCGCTAACTGTAATTATATATATATATATATATATATATATATATATATATATATATATATATATATATATATATATATATATATCCTCTATATATATATATATATATATATATATATATATATATATATATATATATATATATAATTTTGTTTTACTAAGACAGACCATAGGATTTTGTGGTAAATATTCCACTCATGTTAGGTCCACTTCCACTACTACTTCATAGCCTAAAAGTGAAACAGGTGTAACTTCAAGGTTGAGGAATATTTTACATTAACATTTGTACCAAGTAACTTCACAAAGTATTAAAAAATTGATTTATTTTCAAAAAATATAGTTTTAATCCTCGTATATCAAAAATTTTGTCACTGTCACATATCCAGAGCTGTCAGCCAGCGTTTTATTAAAGAAAAACTACTAGTCATTGTCTGACAAACTATTTATTACATTTTATAAATAATAATCTTTACTATCCAGGAGCAATTAGAAATGGTTTCAAAATTACATAAGAATGTCGAGTCGAGAAGTTGTGGATAACTTTGCTGCAGCTTATAGATCAATCCTGTTCTAGTAAAAAGTACCATTACGAGTGCATCAAAGGTTTACAAATACTGGTTACCTTATCGACTCACGTACACGCAAACGCCAATGTAGTAGCAAAGATTTTAAAAATGGACCTGTGCTTGGCGATCGAGGAAAATCCATCGACAAATCTAAAGTCAGCTTGGATAGTTTCTGAGTTCTAGGAGTAGCTGCTCTAAGGCTTTAAAGCAGGAAAAATTCAAATCTTATAAAGTAAGGAATGTTCAAAAGCTGTTACCCCAGGATTATTTTGCCCGAATGGAATTCTGTGAGTACTGGATGGATAGAATCAATACTAATCAAATATTTCGAATCTCATTCTTTTACGGACGAAAGTTCTTTTTCTACCAACGGAACCGTAAACAAACAAAACACAAGGATATGGGCTCGCGAAAATCCTACATAATTGCAGAACTGCCCCATACTCAATGGCGTGAGAGGGTTAATGTTTGAGCGGAATTTTAGGAAATAGAATTATTGGCCCGTATTTCATAGATGGTACACTAACAACTGATAATGTTTTGAGAACTTTTAGAAACAGTAGTGGGTCCTGCGTTGACTGACATAGGAAATCCTGGAAATAATATTTCAGCATGATGGAGCGCGCTCACCAGTGCAGCTGTGATCTGGGTATATTTAAATAATATGTTTCCAGGTAGCTGGATTGGACGATTTGGCCCCTTTAAATGGCCAGCTCGAAGTCCAGATATCTCGCCGTTAGATTACTTTTTACTGGGGATATTTGTCCTCAAAGTCTTTGATGATGTGAGAGAGGAGCCTGAACACGTAAGGAACTAAAAGTTAAATTATCAGGGGCTTCACGCGATATCACACCGGCGCAATTATGCAATGTAAGGAAGACATTTTTACGATTCTCTTGGATACTGCTTAGCAGTAAATGGTGGAAGTCACTTTGAACAAAACATTTAAATACAACACCTAATGTATTTAGAATTATGTTTTATTATCGTTGTTACATATTCATATAAAAAGAAATAAATTTGCTTTTCCCTTTTTCTTGTTGCAGTCTTTTTTTCCTACGATTTAGCTTTCTAACTAAAAAATGTGCAGGATTATTTGCAGTTTAAACTGCATGTTGTAGTATAGCCTTTACAGAAGTTTTATAATAAAACCCACGATTTTTGGTTTATTCCTGTAAAAATATGAATAAGCCATTTTCTGGCCTTGCTGACCCAGGTAAAACATTTTTTGATATACAAGGATACTAAAAACTATATTTTATTGGAAAATAAATCAATTTTTTAATACTTTGTGAAGTTACTTTGAGGTACAAATGTTAATGTAAAATATTCCTCAACCTTCAGGTTACACATATTTTTAATTTTGCTTTATAGAAGTAGTAGTGGAAGTGGACCTAACATGGAGTGGAATATTTACCATGTAAAATCCTAGCAATAAATCTTAAAAAAACACTTTTCTTATATATATATATATATATATATATATATATATATATTTTTATATATATATATATATATATATGTATATATATATATATATATATATATATATATATATATATATATATATATATATATATATATATATATATATATATATATATATATATATATATGTATATATATATATATATATATATATATATCACTCTTTGCTATATATATATATGAGTTGTTTCATTCCGGGAGTATATCCATTTGTCATTCGTTTTCCTTGCGGAAGTTTGCAGACGTTTCATAAAAGAGAATCGCGCCGGCATTTTCAATGCTGTCTAACTGGTATGAGATTGGCTGGATTATCTTCTGCAGTGAGGTCTTTATACGGTTTCAGCGAGCGAGTTGCCAACGCATGGTTGGTCTCATGTCTGAGGTGGGTGCATCAAGCGTGTCGCGTCATCGCACTGGTTGTTGGTGGTTGTTTCTGGCGGATTGTTTTGGGCGTAAAATTGTCTTCCCACGTTGTGGCTAGGTGTAGAGCGTCGCCTCTTTTGTTGAGTCCTCCACTTTTGAATTTCTATGGCTTCACGGATTAGCCTTGTCTTGAAATGGTTTGCGTTGGCCACCTGTTTGCAGCTGTCGAAGTCTATTTGGTGTCCTGTTTCCTAGGTGGTGTTGAAACAAGGCAGAGTCATTTGCTTTGTTACGAATTGCTAATTTAGCCACTCTTCAGTCTAGCCGAAATTTCTTTATGTTTGTTTGTCTATGTGGAAGTTTGTTGACCAGGTACCGCATGCACAGATGATCTGCAGACTCCTTGGTTCTCTAGTTTTATTTTGTCCTTGGGTTTCTTTACCTGAAGTGGATCAATGGTTTGTTGGGGTTTGTAGGCTGTGGAAATATTATGTTTTCGTAGAGTCTTCCTATTTTGTCTGTGGTGCTGAGTATGGGAATGAATGGTTCTCACTTTATTTTCAAAGGGCTCTGCCACTTCTTTGGCTGGACAGCCGTTTGATTTATAGCTTTCCTTATCATATGTGATTTATAGCCGTTCTGTTTGAGGTATTTGTTATATTACAAAGTTCTTCCTCTGTTCTTGTCGTCAGTCAGTTTGATGGATCTGAAATTAACGTAGTGGCAACTCCTTATGGCGATGGGGTGGTGGTGGGAATCGGCGTTCAAGTACCTGTTGGTGTGAGTGGGTTTTCTATAGGCGGTATGTTGTAACTTGCCGTTTTGGGTCCTAGTGACAAGTACATCCAGGAATGGTAGCTGGTTGTTTTCCTCAAATTCCACTGTGAACTGGATCCTCTGGTGGATGGAATTTAAATGATCTAGGAAGCCAAGTGTAGAGTTTCGCGCCAAGGGCCATACGATAAATACAATCATCGCAAATATCGACCATAGTTTTGGCTTTAAGGTCCAATGAATCGATGGCTTTCTTCTCGAAGTAGATCATAAACATGTTGGCTACTGCTGGCAGAGGGAAGATCCATTGCTGCTCCATCTGTCTGGCGGTAGATTTGGGAGTCGAACCTGAAGTATGCGTTTTTGAGGCAATGTCACTTGCAAGTTCGGTCACATGACTGGGGAGATCTTCGTTGTCATGTATCTGCTGCGGTGCTTCGTCTGCTGGTATGCTTGGATACAAGATTCACGTCAAAGCTGGCGTCATGTCATCCTTATCAAGGTTAGAGTGTCAAGTATTTGTGTGAAGTGGACTGAATTTGTCTAACTATCAACTGTTAAGCAAACCTACATAGGACAAACAAACAGAAGAATTTCGGCTAGACTGGAAGAGCATAAATTAGCAAATTCATGTAATAAATGACTTCTGCCTTGTTTCAACACCACCTAGAAACAGGACACCAAATAGACTTCGACAGCTGCAAACAGGTGGCCAACGTAAACCATTTCAAGACAAGGCTAATCCGTGAAGCCATAGAAATTCAAAAGTGGAGGACTCAACAAAAGAGACGACTCTCTACACTAGCCACAACGTGGAAGACAATTTGCCCAAAACAAATCCTGAAACACCACCAACAACAGTGATGACGCGACACTTGGATGCACCCACCTCAGACAGGACCAACCATGCGTTACAACCTTCGCTCAGGAACCGTATAAAGGGACCACTGCACAGAGATAACCTCAGTCAATCTTCTGACGCAGTTAGACAACATTGAAAATGCCGTGCGATCTTAGCGAAACGTCTGCAAACTTCCGCAAGAAGAAACTAGCGTATCAAACGGATATACTCGGAATGAAAACAACTCACATTCATCTATCAGTGAAACTCTAAGAACTAATACTTATATGTATATATATATATATATATATATATATATATATATATATATATATATATATATATATATATATATATATATATATGTATATATATATGTATATATATATATATATATATATATATATATATATATATATATATATATATATATATATATAAGGTGAACCAATAGAAAACGAAACAAGGCCCATTTTTTCATATCTATGGTTGATAGCAAAAATCGCTCAGAGAATCGTCAATTTTTATTTAGGGGGGACATTGCGCGCTTATTTTTAACCCTGTCACTTCAGTCGACATTTCGCCAGATAGAACTTCCCCGCTCTGCTTTTGCTGTTCGACAGTATTTGCATTTCTGTGGATGAATCGGACAAAAGGGCCAGTGGAATGGCCTGCAAGATCACCAGATTCAAGCCCGTTAGATTTTTTCCGTAGGGTAACTTAAAGAGATAAAATTTATAAAACTTAACCAAGAATCTCCTAAATGATTTACGTCAACGGATCATTGATAAATATCGGAACAGCTACCTGAAATGCTTCAGAACGTCCGAAACCATTTTGAACAAAACCTGACTGCATGGAAGCAGGAGGCCAATATTTTGAACACTTGTAAAATTAAAAGTAAGTAAGTCAAATAGAAGAAAAGTTTTAAATGTAAATGTTTTCGTTATTTGAGGAAATCATCCCCTCTCATAGGGTTACCCATACCAAAACTGAAGCTCTCCAAAAAGAATGACGTTTTACAAAAAAATTTATAATTAAAAAATTTAAAGGTAATTAAAACAAATTAGTTTTTAATGTAACATTTTATTAAATTCAAAATTATTTTTTCAAAAACTACTGCATCAATTCAAAAAACTAGGAAGCGTTGAAAAGAGGATTTAATGATCTTTCAAATGAGGTATTAGTCGACCCCTTTGCCCATTTAAGAATTTAGGAGTAAAGCTCACCCCTCCTAGGGGGTTGAAGTGAGAGGGTTAAAAATAAGCGCAAAATGTGTCCCCCTCGAAATAAAAATCGACGGGTCCGAGCGATTTTTTCATACCAACCATAGATATGAGAAATCGGCCTTGTTTCGTATTCATTGGCACACCCTGTATATATATATATATATATATATATATATATATATATATCATATATATATATATATATATATATATATATAATATGTATACATGATTTTCTTAACATGGTCAATGGAAACCACCCCCAATGATTTTGAACAAATAATACCTTTTGGGAATTATTTTCCAAATATTACTATATTGCCCCACAAATTCCCATATTACCCCTCTTAGAATTTTATCTCATTCTATATATTTCCCCATAATTCCTATATATTACCCCATAATTCCTATATATTCCTCATAATTCCTCCATGGCCTTACACATAGTTCCTCCCACATAATTGTCTTTAATTTTTACAGGTCTTAATTTTAAAAGCCTTTACTTTGAATTTAAATTTATTCAAAGAATGGTTGGAAAATTCTATTTTGACACAAATGCTATAGGATGATAGATCACTGCCTGAACCTCCATCTCTTTTAAAATTTAAAGTGACATTGCTTCTTTTATGAAGCATCAAATTAAAAGCGTTCCTAAAGTAGTATCCATCTGCACAATATTTTTGTTATTAGTTCATCACCACTATTAAATAGTAAAATGTAATTATACTAAAGTGGGGCTCCACTATTTGTTGAATCGTAAAAAATCAAAAATTGACATACTGGAATTTTGTTTTTATTTTTCTAAAACCCAATTTATTGAAGTTATGTTAAAAATTGTTCTTAAAATAGTTAAAGACAACCACGATTATAATGATTTTTGCAATTGAAAATTCCAAAAATTCAAAATTTCTGACTTGACTACAATTTTGAGGGGCATCCAATAATGTTCGTAATACTTCTTATTAACATCAAAACGAACAATTAAAAAAATTATAAACTTATTTTATGATTTTGACAATATTTAAAAATCAAAATTTTAAATCCGATGACAGAGTAGAGACATTCATCTTAAATAACCAAAACTGATTTATATATATATATATATATATATATATATATATATATATATATATATATATATATATATATATATATATATATATATATATATATATATATATATATATATATATATATATATATATATATATATATATATATACTAGATGTGAATTTTTTCAAATTAAAAAAAAATAAAAGATTCAAAATATATATTTTGCGTTTGTTTCTCAGATTATTCTATTTTGATTTTGATGCACCATAAAGAAAAAAGTATGAAAAATAGTCAAAGTCAAAAAATTTATTTTTGACACTTTTCAATAAAAAAATCTTCGAAAGCATTGTTTTTCCCATGATTAAGCGGACCATTAAAAAAAAATGTAAATATCTTCATTTTTCGATTTTTATATTAAAAACAATAAGCCTGCATATGAAATACCAAAAAAAATATTTTTCTCTGATGAATATTACTCAGTGGAGACATTTGATTAGATTTATTACAAAAGGGTGACGTCATTTAAATTACAAATTGGGGGTGGGGCATCTAGGGCGTTACTCACCTTTTATAGCAAAGTGGATTAACCCTGTTTCACCTTTCTTATCTATAATTGCAATTTTACAACAATTTGTTTTTTGAGATATTTGCACTGAAAATTGTCAAACTAGCTCACGTATGTCTTAGTATCTATATTTTTTAAACATTCATAATAAAGAAAGTAACATCACAAATCTTAATTTATACAAAAACAATAAACTTTTGAAACACGGTGTACCTATTATATTAGTTAAAGATCTGACCACAAAAACAAAAAAATAAAATAAAATGCTTTTACAATGCTAGTTATTAGTAATATGATGCTTATGCGGTATTATCAAGAAAACAAATCTAAGATAAAGGTGCTTAGAACTAACCAAAATTTATCTACTAGAAACTATAATTAAATTAACTAAAACATTAAAACTAAATGAATGATTTTAATTTATTCTTAGTTCTTAAAATAAGTGTATGATAAACCCTATAGATCTGCTTTGTTCTATGACACAGTCAGACTTTAGAAATTAAAAATAAACTGTATCTTATTTTTCTCTTAAGACCACTCTTGAAAAAAGTACTAGCATTAAAAAAAATACAATAAGCGATTTGCTTACTTTGTTGTCAATATCGTTTTATATGTCGTGGTAAGTATCTGTGAATTATCATCTTCCTGTTCTTCCTTACTCGAACTTGTAACATCATCTTTTGTTTTTGGACCTTGTTTTTCTTTTTTAATCAAGTCATTCTATTCTATCAGTACTGACGTATGTCGATTTTTATATAATACTTTCCTTTTTCCAATTTTTACTTTTAGAAATGGACCATCTTCATTTAGATTTAGAGTTCAACTTTACCTCTATGTCATGCTTTTTGCTCTGTACTTCGTTTAGCATTGTATCATCTGGTTAAGAATTATTCTTAATAATAGTATGAAGTTATCATCTTCTTCAATTCTCAATAACCATATTTTCTGCATTTCTTCTCATTATGAATCCATAAATCTGTAGTTACAGATATACCAAGAATATTTAAATCCAGCTTGTGCCTCAAATAAACATTTTCTATTAATTCTTTGACGCTTTGTCAGTGATGGTTATCAAATCTGTGAAATTTCCACTTTCGGTGTCTTTTAATATTCTATTTGGTCTTTTCATCCCTCACAAATATTATTGCATCTTTTAAATTGAACTTTATTTCATTTAGTACCATAATTTCCTTTCTTTTTAAATTATATCCTCAATACTAAGGTTAACGACAGTGATAACAGTGCTGGAGAAAGAAGAAGAATTTTAAAGACATCATTCTTAAAATTCTTAGAAAAAAAAACTCTATAACAAATGTTATAAATTCGTTGTTTATATAATTTTTTTCAAGTACAAACCTAAATCTGTACTGATCAACTTTAAATAGTTATAAGTTTCTTTGTATTCAGTCTTGCTATTGATTTCTGCAGCCAAAATTAAGTGATTTCAAGGATACTTCTGAAATTCATTTATCTCACGGATTAACATCGAAATAGTAAAAATGGTTAGAACCAACCTATATACGGTCAGCAGAGTATCTTTTAAAAAGTTGTGATATAGCAGGCAAATGGTGTTATGTAATTTTTAATTATGTAGCTTCGAGAGTTGGCGCAAAATGCAAAGAAATATATTTTTCGTCGATAGAAAATAAAACTTACTGATCTAAATGTAAATGTATAAAAACTTAATGGTAAAAGCGATGAAGACAGTATTAGGATCTAGCTTGAGGAGTATTTATCCATTTTGTCTTTAAATATTTATTAGGAAAATATACTTACATTAGATAGAAATTATTTTTATTATTTAAATAAAGTTTTCAAATGTAAGCTTTAAAAATTTAAGTAATTTATTTACCCGAACTTATTTAAATTGTGTAAACAAAGGTTACTCACTCTAACATTTTATTATCTCACTTAAATTACCATTGCCCAACCACGTTGTCACAAAAATGCTTTTTGCATGAATCTTGCCGGTTTTGTCGATGAGTTAAAATCGCGTAATTTACAAAAACAGCATAAGGTTATATTGTATACAAAATTCGTTGAATAAAATATTATGTGTTTGCCTTACAATCCGACAACGATGTCTCTCAAACGTGTAATTAATCGTGAAACTTCGTATCCGTTCCGTTGGACAGCGACTAATATTTGTAAATAATACCCATATTTCCCCTATTACCCTGTATTTCCTTGTAAACACCCCATATTACCATGTACATATTTCCCAATAATACGCCATGTTGCCCAATAATACCCCACGTATTTCTCAATAATACCCTGTATTTTCCGCATCATCCACCTCGAGCTTTGGTGAATAATTCCTAGAAATTTGGTTTTCCCCCTCGGTCCTGACGATATTCTTTGAGTTAAATACTGTTTTTGTTGCACTTTCACACTTATTGGTATTAAAATAAACTCGTAATTTATAAATATATTTAGTTACCTAGTTTAGCTTTTAATCCCATGTTCATGTTCATAACGGAAATTTTCTTTCTTCAGGGTCTCTTTTTGAAGCACTTTTAGGATTTAATAAATATTTTGGGTGGTTTTCAAACAGCCTTGTGTTACACATCGTGCTTTAATTTAGGGCACGTCAAAACTCCGAAATTTTTTTATTTTTATCTACATACGTTTCTGTCCTTAAAATGTCACTATCAACAAAATGTTTTCCAACACCACTGAAAAATTAGTCACCGAGAATTTGCTCTTTGAATAGCCACAACCAAACCTTTTTGAGTTCATCGTCTTTTGGAAAAATAAATGTTGTCGATGTCCCTCCCGTTTTAATAACGCTGTCGTAATTTGTTTGTCGGAACACAACACTTTCGCGGCATATTGAATATACATACATACAGTGTTACATAAACAAAGAAAACAACGATTAATAGTTTACCAAGTTTGTCCTTAATTAAAAACTATACGCTGCTATTTATTTTTAATACACACAAATTATTTCTTGCGTATCAATCGTTTCACTCTCTTTGCATTTTTGCATTCAAGGAAACCGAGAAAACAGACACGTGTGTCACAAGCCCAATGTGCTCAATATTGCCAGATCTGCTGCAACGTAGTTCATGTAGTTTAGATTAGTGATGGGATAATTCGAATTAAAAATAATCGATCAATCGATTATTGAAATAATTGCTATCATGCGATTATTCAGATTTAATTTGAATTACGAAAAATAACCTGATTCCACAGAATTGATTAGGCGGAGCGAAAAAATAACATGTAATAACAAATAGTTTAATATTTTAATAGTAAAGTATATATTTATGTAAATAGGGGCACAACTTAATTAGAAAAGAGCAATTTTTCACTTAACGGGCCACAGCTGATTTTTATTGAAATTTTGTATACCGGGGTTTTGGGGCGCTGATCACGAATCCTAAGACATATTTTGTCGGACTCTGCTCGTTTTTGAGTTATAACGCCCCACTTAGACCTAACCTCACATCTGCACAAACTCCTAAATTCTTCCTTCTTAAAACTGATTACACTCAAAAGGGGAAGATTTTATGGTAATATACTTATTATTTTTATACGATAAATATAATTTTACCCTTTATTACAACAATTCTTTTTAATTAAAATCACAAAAGCGCTTCCCCAAAAAATAATATTTACTTTTATAAATGTCAATAAAGTATCCACAGGTATTTTAGACAATTTTATGTTGGTACACTAGGGACCCGCGAAACAATTGAATGCTTATTTTTAAAATTAAATCATGAAAATAAAAATAATTCAAATTTATAAAGTAGGTCATTCAATTGTTTCGCGGGTCCTGGCGTACCAACATAAAACAGTTTAAAATCTCTAGACAATTTTGTTAGCCCATTTATATAAAAGTAAAAATAATAATATTTTTGGGAAGTGCCTATTTACATTGCTTTTTTATTAAAAATATTTATTAAATGAAAGTGAGGTAATTTATCTTATAAAATAATAAGTGTATTTCGATAATCTCCATTTGGGTTTAATCAGTTTAAGAAGGAGAAATTTTAGGAAAGTTTTGCAGGTTAGGTTCAGGTGGAGGCGTATAACAAAAACTAGCAGGAGTCTGACAAAATTTGACTGGAATTCGTGATCAGCGCCCCAAAAATCCCGGTATACAAAATTTCAATAAATCAGCCACAGCCAGGCCCGGTAAGTAAAAATTACCATAAAAATTATAGCAAATGGAAAATTTACTTACTAATATAATAATAATAATAATAATAATAATAATAATATATATTATACAGTGTCAAAAAAATCCAGGATCCCCGTTGACGAATTATACAGGGGATCAGGACTTTTACAAATAAACTGTATATAATAATGATGTTTGTGTTAAATAGTCATTCAGAAATAAAATTTAAATTCAAGAAATGATTCAAAACATAAAATAATTAAATATTCAGATTATCAATTAATCCGGTGTGAAATCATTCATAATTCAATAATTCGATTCTTAAAATAATCCGATTATGCCCATCACTAGTTTGATAGCTGCGGCAGGTAATTCTACCCAATGTTGCCGGGTAATTTTTTAAAATGTACCAAATATTAAAAAATGTACCAAATTAGATATTTTGGTTTTAAAAATAAAAACCAACAATTATATAACTTTTACAAACTTTAATTTTTTTTTACAAAATCAAAAATTATAGTATTTTTTTACAAAATAAAAACATATATTTTATTTTTTTAAATCTAAAATATATTTCCATAAAAAACAAAACATGAAAGGTAATTATCTAGAGAAATTTGCCTCCTCTCAAATTTTGACTAAATTTGGTATACGGAGGTTTGGGACGCTGATTACAGATCTGAAAAAGTATTTTTTGGCAGTTTCGTTTTCGAGATCTTCTTCATAAAGGTGAAAATCTCACTCTATATTCCTCTTCTTTTGCTTCACACGATTTTTGATTTTTACACTAGAGTGGCACCCAATTTTTTATAAATTTTTTTTAAAAAAACCCTTTTTTTTATTTATTTTAAATTTTTTTTCCAAAAAATTTGGGAATTTTTGGGTTTGGCAGCCCTATTTACCCTAAAACCTTTGTATAAAAGGTTTTAAAAGTGAAGGTTTGCAATAAAAAGGGAAAAAAAAAGGGAAAAAAAAAAAAAAAAAACAAGTTTTTGGTGTTTGTGAAATATTTTTTCCCCAAAAATTTTTTTAAATCAAAATTTTTGAAAAAAAAAAGGGGGAATAGTGTAAATAAGGTTAGTTTCATTTTTAACTTTGGGATGAATATTTGAAAACGAAAAAACCGGGGAAAAAAAATGTTTTTTAGATTCGTAATCAAACCCCCCCATTCACATTATTTTTACAAACCCCTTTTTTTAAAAATTTTTTTATATTTATTTTGCCCCCTTTTTTAAATTTTAAATTTAAAAAATCCACTTTCACACCCCCAACCATGTATACACCCGGGGGTTTTTAAGGAGAAAATTGCTCCATTTGAACTTGAAAGTTCCAATTTTTAAAGTAAAAAAGGGAAAATAAATAAAAAACAAGGGGTTTTAAAAAAATTTTATAAAATATTTTTGCCATTCTAGTTAAAAAAAAAAAAAAATTTTTTACAAAAAAAACGAGAATATAGTGAAAATAAGGTTAGTTTGTTTTTAAAAATTTTTTTTAAAAAATATTTCGAAAAAGAAAGGGTTTCCGAAAAAAAATTTTTTTTTATTCGTAATCAGCGCCCCAAAAAAAAACCCCCCCCACCAAATTTTTGGGGGAAAACAGAGAAGGGGGGAACTTTCAGACATTTAATTTTTTATTTTTAAAAAACTTATCTGTTCCCATTTTGGGCGAAATGATAATATTTATTTTTTTTTTTTAAATATATTATAATTTCTGTTATTACCTTAAAAAAAAATTATGGGGAAAATATTATTAGGTATTTTTAAAATCAGATATTGAAAAAGTAATTGACCAAAAAAATTTTTTTAAAAGGGGAAATTGTTTTTTTTGTTAAATGTCAAAATGTAAAGTTGATCCCCAAGGGCCAGCTTGGGGAACGCGGGGTTTACCTGCTGGCTGAACGTGAACGATCGGTCAGTAAAAAAAAAGAGTGGCCAGGAAAATGGGGTCGAAAATCTTTAACAAAGCGGGACACTTAAAAAAAATTTAAAAAAAACTTAACGAATTTACAAGATCAACACCTAGGAAATATTCTGAATTATTGTAGACTTTCCAAGTTTTAGTGAGAGCTTCAATTTTATTGGGACTTAAATTTTTCACCTAATAAAAAAATAAAATAAGAATAATAAGATTTGAAAAGGGAAGTTTAAAGGTATATGGAACCAAGCTGTAGAACAAAATTGTCTGGGCGTGCAGGGCAGGGGAATGGGGAAAACCGCCCCCGGGAGTTTGCAAAATAAATTTGTAGGTCAGTTCCGGATTTCCATAATTTTTGTTACCATCAGTTACCATTTTAAAAGTTAACATCATCAATTTTTAAAATTTTTAGACTAATTTTACGTTCACTTTTTTTTTTTTTAAATTTGTTGCACAACTTTTTTGGTTAATAAAAAAAAACTATTATAGAATATTTAAAATTGTTTTAAATTATTGAATCTTATATCACTAGATTTATCATGGAAAGAACTGATGGCACCATTTTGCAGCCTTCTATTTAAATAGTTGATGTTTTTGGGAACGTTTTTTTTCCCAAAAATCTTAAAAAAATTTTTAAAAAATATGATTTTTTTTAAATATATTTCCAACATTGCATTTTAGTTTTCATGAAATTTATCACAAATTTTGTGATAAAAAAAAAGCAAGATAGTGTAAATGAGTTTAATCTAATTATTCTTTTTTGGGGGATCGATATCTGAAAAAAAAAAACGTTGAAGAAAAAAATTATTTTAGTTTTAAAATCAGCGCCTCTGTATGAAAAATTTTTAAACCCCGATTTTTTTTGGAGTAATACACTTTTTAAAATTTATAATTTGTTTTAAAGGACAATAAAATAGTGTTACCTCATGCAGATACCATAAACATATTTAACAAGAAATATAGGGTTTTTTTAATACAAATTTTTTTTTAAAAACTTTAAAGTCCACCAAGGCTGAGGCTTCAAATTAAAAAAAGGGACCTTTGGTGGTAAAAAGAGTTTACCTATACCAGACCTAAAATTTTTGGGGAAGGGAAAACTTTGGGATAGCAGATTCCAGTCTAGACACTCTGGGGGTGATGGGAAAAAAAAGGGGGAAATTTTTCCTTGTTCTGTTTTAAAAAGGGGCAAAAATGGCACTACTCCTCGAAACTTTTTTTAAAACAGCTGAAGCTAATGGATGTAAATGTTTGTGTCAGTTAAGTTTGTTTCAAAAGTAACGCTAAAAAAGATTATTTTTTTTTTTCTTTTTGACAACTCAGGGGCATTTGCATATACATATATCCTTTTATACTAGACATATAATATACAAAAATTCCCAAAATCCAGATACCTGAGTGCCGGGTTTTCCGATGTTTTAAACCCCCTTTTTGCCCCAGTTTTGTCAACGCTGCCCAAGCACTGAAACATGCAAATATTGCATTTCACAGCACCTTTTAGACAGGGGGGTGCCCCCACGGACGTTATTTTAAATAACTACTACCTAAAAATGGGGGCCCCCGGGGGGGGGATTTGAAACCCCCAATTGGGGGGGAGGAGGTTTTTGAACCCCCACACTACCGGGCAGAAATTAACCCTTTTTGCGACACCGAAATGATGGGGCTTTGGGGTTAAAAGGACAAGGGTTTTTAAAAACCTAATTCAAGATTAGTTTTTTCTTTTTGAAAGTGATATTTTGAATTTAACCCGCGCTTTTTTTTAAAAGGGGATTCGGGGATGTTACCCTTGGATTAAAAAAAACCATAAACTCTCAGGGATTTTTTTACGATACTTAAATAACAAACAATAAAAAAAAAATTATAGTCACAATTAAATAAAACCCAAAAATTACTAAAATATGAAGGTTTTATCAAAACCAAAAAAACCAAAAAAAAATTTTAAAAGGAAAGAATCGCTTGGAAGGGTTGATGAGAAACGGCCCCCGGGGAATGGTTTATAAACACCGCAAGCCCCACAAAAACGGGGCCCGGCTCCCCCCCAAAAAATAAAGTGTTGCCTACCAACAAACGGGGTAGGTAGGATGACATTACAATATTTTGGGAAATTTTGTTACTGGGGAGGGTCGTTATTTTCAAGGGGCCGGACACTTTATGATCGAATACGCCAGTATTGGGGTTCCCTTAACCCTTTAAATTTTTTTGAGTTTTTTAGGTGAAAGCTAACAAGTTTTTTTTTCATATTAGTTTTCTCCACCATTAATTTTTTTACTAAATTTAATGTCGTTTTCTTAAAGTAATTTTTTAAAGTTACAAACCCCAATCAATACCTGACTTTATCGATTTTTTTAATGCGATTGCATTTACCGTTTTCCGCGGGGGTTTTCCCCTTTCAAATGGAATTTTCCTAGGATTTTCCCGTTATGCTTTTTCGCGAGTGTTTCGAAAGGGGGTTTTTCGTTTCCCCTTTAGCCTACATGGTATCAGCGAACAACGGCTCCTCGCCAAATTGCCTTGTCAGGGAATGTCCGCTTGACGCGAAAAAAAAATGACCCTAAATAACTAACCACCCCCTTTTTCCCACGCCGCTGGGAATACGGGGCACCATATTTTAAAAAATGACCTCCAATCACCCCTTTTAAACCTTTCGTAAAAATTAATTCCCGTATTGTAAGTAGATTCTAATAAATAAAATAACAACCACTTTATGACACCATCTTCAAAAGGCCCGAAACCCCCTTAAACATTTCCAACCTTTTGTTAATTTTGAACTTTTTTCATATCTTTTATGTAGAACATACTTTTAAAATTTTTTTATCGTCATTTCGAATTTAATTTAAAATAAAGCATTTATAATTTTTTTTATTTTTTATTCTTCTCCAAAATTGTTTACATTTTTTTAAAAAAATTTTTGGGTTTTTTTAACCAAGTTTTTTTCAGATAATTTAAAATTTTTGGGTTTTCCCCAAAAAAGGTTTTAAAAATTTTTTCCCTTTTATTTCCCCCCAAATTTTTTTTTTTTCTTAATTTAAAATTTCCAAAAAAATTTTAAAACACCTTTTTAAAACCCGCGCCCAAGAACCAAAAATGCACTGTTAAACTATTTAGAACAATGTACACCCTTTAAAAATCAGTGGGACTGTACCAATAACACCTACAATACAAACAAAGTGTTTTGGGCGTGACGTCATCACCCGGAGGGCCCGAACATTGGTGCTGCATTTATTCAAATATTTATATTTTAAATCAATTGATTGCACTATTGGGTTTTTAAATAATGCAAAAAAAATTAATAAATAAAAAAAAAGTAATGACAAAAACAAATAATAATAATTAAAAGAGTAGTTAACTGGAAAATATTTCTAAATTATATTTTAATTTTTAAATATTTTTTTTACAGTCTTAGATAAAAAAATGTCATAATGTCGATAAACATCATAAGTAATAATATCAAAATTTTTTCCCATTATTGATTTTTTTGATAAGTAAAAATTTATAAAAAAAAACATTTGAATAAGTATTGAGTTTTCGTTTTTTCCCCTTTTACCAATCGATCTTTTTTTTTTCCAAAGAAATTTTTAATTAATGTTTTAAAAAATAAACTAATAAAAATCAATAAGGGTTTTGGATTGTGTTTTTAAGCCTTAAAAATATATTGATTTTCCCTTTTTTAAACGAGAAATTTAAAATTAATAAAGATAAAAAAAATTTTTTGAGAAAAAACATTTAAAAATTCATTTTCAAAGTCTTTTGTACCTTTTGAAAATTAATCCCAAAAAAACCACTTTTTGGGACAAGGGACCTGGGGATAATAAAGGGACCCCCCCGATTTAAATTTAAAATTTAAAAGGGTTGTTTAACAATAAAAATTTTTCTTCATTGTATATTAAAGTTTTTTGGGAAAAATTTAAATTTTTTAATTTTTTTTTTAAAGTATAGCCCGAATGACCTGGCTAAATAAGTAATTAAGACATTTGGCTTTTAAATCGTCTATATCGGTGTCTTCAATGATAATATTCAAATATTTCATCTATTTTATTAAAATAACCCCTTTAAATGCCTTCATTATGATCAGGAAATTCGGGGGGTGATTCATAAAATTTGTCAATGTTTAAAGTTCCAAAATTGGAAGATTTTAATGTTAATATTGATAATTCTAAGTTTTTTTTCAGTTTCATAAAGTTGCCTTATCGAGATATGATAATCCCCCCAGCCAATTGTCTTTTTTTCCCAAAACGATTTTCAAAAGGGATCGGTTTGAATTTTTCCCAAAAAGCACAAAGTTTTTTAGTTTGTCAAAACAAAAATTTAATAACTTCGCACTTTCCCCATAAACAGTATGAGTTAAGGCAGGGGAGTCTCCCTTTTGTTATTTGTTAGAAAATTTTTGCAGATTGCCAAGTGTCCAACCAATTAATCATATTTTTCAGAAATTCTATTTTTGGATCATTTAATTTATCTTTTAATATAGGTTCCTAAAAAGAGATCACGCAAAGGGTTTTTCCCTTTTTTTTAGTGGGTGTTTTTACAATTCAATACTCCACCAATTTATTATAATTTTTAAAAATCTGCAGTATCTTGTGAATGGGGTATATTTTTTTCCATATTTTTTAAGCCCTAACCAACAAATGTATTAAAAAATTTTTAATGTTAATTTAACATGTTGTCGTTCAAAACTGAGGGGTTTTTAAAATTTTGGGGATAGCCGAATTTTTTTAATTAATGCCAAATTTTTTTACTTTCTTCTATTGCCTGTTGAAAACAAATTTTTATCCAGTTTTTTTAAGTTTTTCACTTTGTTTTTTCGATGTGAAATGTTTTTCGACAAGTATTTTGGACAATTGGGAAATTTACTAGGTACGTTTTTTTTCCTTTAATCGTGGCAAAGTTAAACTAACTGAAACGATCAAAACCCGTTTTCGTACCCCTTTTGGGGAAAATTTTTGAAAAATAAAATCGCCTGCCTCAAAATGACACTCACACACTCGGCTATTGTTTTTTGGGAAATTTAAACCCCGCGATGAATAGCCGTTAACCACTTTCGCGAAGATTCCCGTCTTTTGGGAAAAGCAAAACACCCCGGTTTTTTTTTCCACTCAAATAGTTTCCTTTACATCCAGGAACACAGCACTTATAAGGCATTTTAAACACTACACTGTCGTCACTTTTATAGTACAAAAAAAGCACACCTTAAATAAAAAAGTTCAAATTCAACGACCGATTTTATTGAGCGCGTTTATTGACCCAAAGAGAGTAAACACGGAGAAAATGCAAACGCGACGTCCAAATTGAAACAGGCGATTTTTCAACAGGGTTGCCAAATAACACCTATACCAGCAACTTTGGGGAAGTAACCCGAAAGGGCGAGAGGAGTAGGGAGTTTTCCGATGCCGTGTTATGAAAACGCGCCGGAAAAAAGAGCCCCCTGATATGGCCCCCCCGAACTAGACACATTTTTTCCCTTTTGGCCCCGCTGGGTGCGTCTACATGAACGAAACCACCGCCCGAAATTTGTTTTATCAATATTTTCAAAAAAAATTACATTTGTATGCAATCGAAAAATGTATTATAAATTGTTAGTAAAAAATTTTTTTAAAAATAAAAGGGGGATTTTTTATTAGATTTTTACCCCAGATTTGCCCTGTTTTTTATAAATAATTTTAAAATTTTTTAAATAATATAAAAAAAATATTTACTAAATAAATTTTAAACCCGGGAATACGCAATGATTAAACGTTTCGTTGGCTTTTAAGTTCGATCCCAAAAGGATGAACATATTTTAAATTCTATTTATCCGCACGTAAAGCAACCAGTGGTCGAGCGGGTTAGCGCGGCAGCTTTCATCCCCCGGTTTTTTTAATAATTTTTTTTCGGGGCAATTCACTATAACAAACAAACAAAACTCATCAAAACTCAATATTTAAGCTACCAAGTAAAAACCCAACCCCACTCATTATGCTTGAAAGGTCGCTCCCGGTGGACATATTCCCGCCAAATCTGAAAACTATTTATTTACTAAGGAGCCAAAATCTGCCCCCGGCTGTTTTTGGGGTTGAATCCCCCCGGGACAGCAAATTTTTTTTTCACTTTTTTTTATGTAAAAAAAAAAAATTATATTTAAGAAAAAAACGCGAATTTGAGACCAGTAATTATACTCTTTTTTTTTTTGTAATCAAAAATAATAACAGTTACAAAAATTTTGGGAAAAAAGTAAGTAACATATAAATTAAACTGAATACGCAATGCTTAAACATCTGTCATGAATTTGACTGTCGATAACAGGGGTGGATTTACGAAAAAAGGCTGAGTAGGCTGAAGCCTGGGCGGCAAATTTAGGAAAAATTTTAAAAAAAAACGTAATCGTAAATTTATTAAAAAAAGCTATAAGTTCTGATGAATTAAGAAGAACTGTTCTTTTTCTACAGAAAATTTTCCCAAACGATCTTGAAAATAACTTTCAAGGTAAAGCATGACAATTCGTTGAGTATGTATTATATTAAAAACACTTAATGCTCCATTTTGAATTATTATATAAGTGGTTTACCAAAATGGGACTCAAAAAGTATATATTCAAATATTGGCATTATATTTTTATTTCGGGATTTGTTAACCGGTCTCAAACTGTTCTGCTTTTAAAGAAGTTTTTTTCTGTTTGAAACGCATTAAAAATTTTTTAAGATCAGTTATAGAACAAGAACGATTAGAAATTTTTTGCCATATTATATATTGAACCAGACGTAAAAAATAGCATTAATTGTAATGATATAATTAATGATTTTGCAGAAAAAAAAGGGTTTGAAGATGAATGTTATATAGGGGTTTTTCCTATAATTTAATATACATAGACAAGACTTATTTGTTTTAACATTTTAATGTTTTTTTTTTTTTTTATATTATAAAATTTGTTTGTTTTAAAGAATTGTTATTTAATTTTTGTATGTTTTACTTTTTGGGATTTTTTTTTAATTTTTTTAAAAATTACTAGTGTAGATTACATTTTTTTAAAACTAAATTTTCGTTCTGATATTCACAAAATATTGAATAATAGGGCGGCAAAAATAAATTAGCCATGGACAAAAAAGGTAAATCCGGCCCCGGTCGATAAAATAAATGGTTTTTAATATTATTTAATAAATAAAAACAATGGGAAGGGGCTTTTATTATTAACAAATTTTCAACAAACAATATAGATTTAAAATAAACATTTTTCAGTAAAGGAAAATTTTAATTTTTTTTTTTTTCATTATTTTATTTTTTTTATACAGAACCTTTTTTTGTGGTTTCTCCTCGCGGGTTTTTAGATCACGGACTTTTGCATAAATTTTTTCTTTTTAAAATAAATTTTAAAGCAAATAACCTATGATCAATATATTATGTGACTTTGTTAAACCAATTTGGGAAAATTTATCATTGGTTTTTGATTCTATAATTTTTGTTAAATTTTAAAAATTTTAAATTTTTTGCAATGCCTAATATCTGCACAATGATTATTTAAAATCTCTAATTGAAAAAATTTAAAATTAAAAAAAAAACTGTAGGTCGAGTCAGATATGCTACTTTCGTAAGTTATCCGAATGCAAATACTTTCTACATTGCATATACAATACATTAGAATCTTGGATTTATCAAAAGCTTTAATAAACATAGTTTTGCAAATTTTAAAAAATCCAGTTTTTTTAACGTTTTTCTCGCAATATAACCCGCAAAAAAAATAATGGCGTTAGCTCCAAAGAAATTTTTTCTTGCTAAATTATTTTTGATAATAAACCGGAAAAGGGAAAATATTTATAATTTCGGAGCTTCTAGTAGCTCATCGAGCTCTTTTTTTCTCTTCCTGGTTACATTCGGGCGGCGTTTTTAAAACTAATTCTGGTTAAAAAATTTTTGAGTATTTTATAGGGGGTTCGTTTCTTCCAGAATAACATTACCTCTTCTACTGCAATCAATAAAATTAGTTAACAAAATATTTAAAACTTAAACGATAATTTTACAAGTTGGGGAGGAAATGCTCAAAGAACGATTCACGAGACCAGTTGCTAATTCAAAAAACAGGAAATGAACTCTTTAAAGGGTTTTCATATATTGAACTATAGCTCTAACTGTCGGGAATGCCTAAAAAAGAAATACAATTTTGCCTTGTGCCTTTTTCCACCGTTTTATGCAAAATAATCATCTTAAAAAAAAAAGGTTATTTCCCAAGTATCCATATTTTATCACATTGGCAACACTGTCTAAGCAATTCCCGAGGTAACCATGTTTAAACCCCATATACTTTTAAAAAGGATCACATTTTTTACCATTTACCGACAACTTTTCCTGAATGGTACTTGAGTCAGAAAAACCCTTTTATGGCAAACAATTACAACACATTTAAAAACAATGTGATCAAACGAAAATCACATTAAAATAATAAAATACCAAATTTTTATTTATTAAATTAATTTCCCCTATTTTTTAATTAAACACAGGTTGTAGCCTAAATCTCACCCCAAAATCGAAAACCCAAAAAAAAACACGTAACAATAAATAAATAAAAATTTGTGTAAACCCCATTCCCAAAATTTTGCATTTAAGGTATTAGGGCGCGGCCCGAATCTCATGATCAACGAAAAAACACATAAAAATAAATAAAATTACCAAATTAAATTGTTAACCCCCATTCTCACCCCTTTTTTTAAATTTAAAGTATTGGTCGCGGGCCCCAATTTACCCCAAAATCGGAAAAAGACAAAAACACATAAAGATAAATATAACTACAAAATTAAATTTAATTAACTCTATTCTCACCTTTTTTTTTAACGTATTTGGGGGCCCCCAATTTTACCCCAAAAAACGTGATCAAGACAAAAACACATAAAAATAAAAATTACAAAATTAAATTTATTTAACCTTTTTCTCACCTTTTTTTTTAACGTATTTGCGGCCCGAATCTCACCCCAAAATCGTGATCAACGACAAAAACACAAAAAATAAATATAACTAAAAAAATTAAATTTAATTTAACCTATTCTCACCTTTTTTTTTTAACGTATTGGTCGCGGCCCGAATTTTCACCCCAAAATCGTGATCAACGACAAAAACACATAAAAAAAAAATAATTCAAAATTAAATTTTTTAACCCCTTTTTCTCACCTTTTCTATTTAACGTATTGGTCGCGGCCCGAATTTCACCCCAAAATCGTGATCAACGAAAAAAATTTAAAAAAAAAATATAATTACAAAATTAAATTTATTTAAACCTTTTTTTCTCACCTTTTCTATTTAACGTATTGGTCGGGCCCCCAAATTTTACCCCCAAAAAACGTGATCAACGAAAAAAATAAAAAAAAATATAATTAAAAAATTAAATTTATTTAACTCTATTCTAACCTTTTTATTTAACGGTTGGTCGCAGCCCGAATTTCACCCCAAAACCGTGATTTAACGACAAAAAAAACATAAAAAAAAATATAATTAAAAAATTAAATTTATTTATCTTTTTTACCTTTTTTATTTAACATATTGGTCGCGGGCCCCCGAATTTTGACCCCAAAATCGTGATCAGCGACAAAAACACAAAAAAAAATATAATTACAAAATTAAATTTATTTAACCCTATTCTCACATTAATGTAGACGTACTATACTTTAGGCGGGAGGGGGGAAAGTGCGTCTAGTTCGGCGTTGACCAGTGGGGGGCGGGTTTGCTCCGGGGAGCATTCGCTTATACATTTCGCTCCATTCATCGGCAATACTAGGTGATGCGGAGAGTCGGGGGAAATTTGGGGAGAGCTCGCGAAAAAATTCCCAGACGCCAGAGTCCCGAACTCGACACGAATGCCTTGGCGCGATTGTTGTTGTGTAGTTAGTTGCCATTTAAAGGGGGGTCTTAATTTTTTTTATTAGTTAGATTATGGAAAAACCAAACAATTAATAATGTATTACAATGTTCGTTAAAAAAAAAAATAAATAAGAAAATTAAATGAGTGCATCTTTTATCAAATCATCACCAATAAAAAAAATTATTAAAAATTTGTTATTTATAAAAAAATGTGTTAACTTTTGTCTTTTTTTTCGCAAGGACCGCTTCGGGTATATAATTTTTTCAATTTTTTATTTGGGATCGATTTTTCATAAAATATATTTATATCAGAAATTAAAAAACCAAATATATCCAATAAGCATATTAATAAAGGAGTGTCATAAACTATGTTTGATAATAAAATAATTATAATAATTTTGGCAAAAAATGTTTGATTTATACGGTGTTCACTTTAGGCACTAGTGTGTAATGTAAATTACTGGCCCTTTTTTGTTATCCCCAAAACCCCCCCACAGAAATCGTATAAAAACATGCCAAATTGAAAAAAAGTACATTTTTTAGTGATTTATCACGCTGAAATAAATTGGAAAAAAAAAGCCCCTTTATCTAACCAGAACTAACCATGATCGCCCTTTCTGGCTGATTCTCGTGGGGCCAGGGGGGGCGGTCATGGTTAGTTTGTTGTTGCGGTTTTTTTTTTTCCCCCAATTATTTTTTGGGCGTGATAAATCACTAAAATATACCTACAAATTGAAAATAAACCATTCCTCTCCCATCAATACTTTCCCCGGGATTCGACTGATGTCGTAAATCGCCCGTTTAATACTTTTCGCAGCTCTCCGCATCCGCTAGTATCGGCAATCTCCCCACTCATCTCTGGTATTGTGGTCGACTGAAAGACAAAAAATTTTTCTCTCAATCTGGCAATGTCGCTTTAAATACGTCAGCCGATTGCGGGCTGGCGACCGGGCAGGTGTTATTGGACAGGGTCGTAATAAGTTAGGTTAAAATCGCTACCCCAGAGCATGACGTCAGATCGGTTTTAAGTTAAGCGCTTTGTCCTTGTATTGTAGGTGTTTTTACTGTAAGGGGCATTCGTTTAAAATACCAATGCACAAGATCCCAGGGGAAACGCCGAGTGCCGCATGTGCATGGAGGGGGATGAATCGGCAGAACACACTGTGTTCGTGCCCGAATGGCACGACTAAGATTCGCAATCCTCGGCAATGACACCCCTTTTTCCGGGGAGGAAAAACTTTTTTCCAACAGGGTCATCAGATTTATTAGGAGTCTGACCCGGGAGGAGAAATATAAAAAAGGGGAGCCACAATAGACGATCGGTCGCGGGGGAAGGGTGTTATACCCACTTACTTTAAAAACCTACCTACATTGCGCCAAAAAAAATATCGCATCAAATTTTTTTTTTACATAAGACGTGTAAACATGTGTAGTGTAAATCTTAATATTCCCCCAAAAAAGGGAAACTAGGAAGATGAGAGAAAGTTAAAACGTTAGAAAAAAGCAAGGCTTCCCGGTTTTAATAAAAAAAAACTGCTACTCTCGGTGAAAGCAAATTAAAACTGGACATAAATATATTTAGATTTCAACTAAAGACTTAAAAAAAAAATATCAATATTTCGCCAAATACGTCACATCTGTTTGAACTGATGTATCCTTAAAGGTTTTCCTGGCATTATCACTACAAGTCTTGCAGGTTTCATCTGAAAAAAAAATTAAATAATATTAAACTTATAGTTACAAATTAAATCATATAAAACAAAGAACAATAT
>JAHBCN010008850.1:0-37282 GCA_019359885.1 Listronotus oregonensis | reverse complement strand
TTTTTTTTACACTAAAGTGGCAACGATATTTTATAAACCCCTTTTAAAACCTTGTATTTTTATTTATTTTAATCTTCTTTCCATTAAATTGCGAATTTTTTAAATTCAAAGGCAGCAGCCTTTTTTTAAAAAATAAAAGTGTAAAAAGGTGTTTGAAATATTGTGTCCAAATTTAGTATAAAAACCAAGAATTTTGTGAAAAAAAGAAGGAGGAATAGTGTAAATAAGGTTATTTTCTTTTGACGATGAATATCTGAAAACGAAATATTGCCGATTTTTTTTTTTAGATTTGTAATCAGCGCCCCAAAAACCGTACCAAAATTGTACTTCCTTTCATTCAATGGACCCGTATAATTAAAATTTGCCTGGTCTGCCAGTAATCAATAATTTTGACCCTTTTAAAAAAGAGTGTACTAAATTATTAAATGAAATAAAAGTACCTAAATGTAAACCTTATTTCTTTTTAATAATCCACAGAAATACAAAACATTGTGGAAATCATCAAAAAGATAGTTAAGATTGCCTTACTTTTCTCACTAATATTTCCTATAATATTTTCATTTTCTATTATTCATAATTGATATATTATTATTTATTCGGTTACCTAACGTTACGTCTTATAAGAAGCACCTAATTTAAATATAAAAATACTTACCTAAAGTTAAAGGGACGGGTATGTTACCCTTGGATTTGCAAGACAAAACCATACAACCTCTATTCATTTTGTTACGATATTATAAGTAACAAACAATAAACACAAAATTATAGTCACAATTTAATAAACACTAATCACTAAAATAAGAAGGTTTTTATCAATCCAAAAAACGGTACTCCGGCTCTCATAAAATTATAATGTGTGGCTAACTTCACACTGATTTATCAGTGTGTAAGTAGGCAACACATTAAATTATTTCGTGGAATTTTGTTATTGCGCAGAATCGGCGGGGCCAACTCTGACAGTTATTTTCATACTGGGCTGGACATTTTTTGATCGAATGGGCCATAGCATTGGGCTTCCATACACCTTTAAACTTCCTTGGAATTTCATAACACAGCCACCTAAATGATCACTGCCTAAAACTTAAAATCCAACAATTGAACGTTCATTAGCACGCCCCACCTTCATCCAATACCAAAGCCTGCCATACGATTTTTTCCTGCTTACTGGTTGTGAAACCGTTTGATGATGAATTCTATTCCACCGTGGTCAGTTTGACACCATCGGGTCATGATAAAGAGATATTTTAAGGTCGAATCTGCAAAATTATACCGCCCCATACAAAAAAATTCAAAGTCCAAAAGACTTGACCATTGTATTTTCATGTTTATAGGGCCAATCTAAAGCCCCTATTTTGACCCTATCAGGTTAGAATCAAGGATATTTCATGATCAAATCAAAACCAAATTTAATGAGGTAAAACTAGATTCATATTCAGCCTCCAACCTCAAAAACAAAAATATACACTTTTAAAATTTTGTTGCGATTAATTTTAAAGATTTGACCTTGACCCTGACCTGATGGAGAGAAACTGACGCCGGATTCAGATTCAGCACCCCAAAAATTTACAGATACCATGGTCAGGTTTTTCAGACCTTCATTGTTTTTTGTGAGGCATTTCAAGGTCAAATCTAAACCAAATTTAATGAGGTGAAACCAAGGAAGTTTAAAGGTGTATGAAAGCCCAATGCTATGGCCCATTCGATCAAAAAATGTCCAGCCCAGTATGAAAATAACTGTCAGAGTTGGCCCCGCCGATTCTGCGCAATAACAAAATTCCACGAAATAATTTAATGTGTTGCTACTTACACACTGATAAATCAGTGTGTAGTTATGCAACACATTATATTTTTATGACAGCCGGAATACCGTTTTGGTGTACCCTCAACCGTCGTCTCATCATTCGTCATTTTCGTTGTGGTTTGTGCCCTTTGCGCCGTATTAGTTTCGATTGTTTTGCTTTGTGTGATTATATTCTGTGGGTGCAGAAGTTTTTTGGATTGATAAAAACCTTCTTATTTTAGTGATTAGTGTTTATTAAATTGTGACTATAATTTTGTGTTTATTGTTTGTTACTTATAATATCGTAACAAAATGACTAGAGGTTGTATGGTTTTGTCTTGCAAATCCAAGGGTAACATACCCGGCATTTTTACTTTAGGTAAGTATTTTTATATGTAAATTAGGTGCTTCTTATGAGACGTAACGGCAGGTAACCGAATAAATAGTAATATATCAATTATGAATAATAGAAAATGAAAATTTCATAGGAAATATCAGTGAGAAAAGTAAGGCAATCTTAACTACGTTTTAGATTATTTCCACAATGTTTGTGTAATTCTGTGGATTATTAAAAAGAAATAAGGTTTACCTTTAGGTACTGTTATTTTATTTAATAATTCAGTACATTCTTTTAAAGGATCAAAATTATTAATTATTGGGCAGACCAGGCAAATTTTAATATATACAGGTCCCTCTAATTGAATGAAAGAAAGTACAATTTTATGTTAAAGTTCGTTTTTGCTTTTTCTGTATTTGTTTAAAAAGAAATTAGATTTTTAGTTTCGACATACTGTAGACACATAATATTTAACGGATACTGTAACCAAAGGTTACTAAACATTTTTAACCACTGTTATTCTGTCTCATGAATGTTTGTTATTAGTGAAAAAATTTTAACTTTTTAATGTTCAACCAGAATCTTAGGATTAGATTAAACTCATTTACACTATGTAAGTACATGAAACTATCATGCAATATTTGAAATTTATTTTAAAAAATCGTGTTTTCATTTATTTACAAAGATTTTTGGTAAAAATACAAAACTCCCAAAAATATCGACCATTTAAATAGAAGGCTGTAAAGTGGCGCCATCTATTCCTTCCATATTATATCAGATGATATAAAATCCAATATTACATTATAATTTTAAATATTCTATGGTAGTATCGTTTAATAACCAACAATTTTGAACAAAAAATAATGGAAACAGTGAATGCTTGAATTTGACATTTGATGATGTCAACTTTATATATAGTAAAAAAGAATTATGGAAGTCCGGCACTGACCTACTATTCATTGCGCAAACTCCGCGGGGCCAATCCCTATTCCCGCTGCCCTGCACGCCTGGACAATTTTGTTCTACAGTATTGGGCTTCCATACACCTTTAAACTTCCTTGGGTGAAACTGACCACGGATTTGTATTCAGCGACCTCAAAATCACAAGTATACACTTTTCAAATTTGATTGCGATTAATTTTACAGATTTGACCTTGAAATGCCCTTGATCCGGACCTGATGGAATCAAACTCGAATTTAAATTCAGAGACTCAAAAAACATAAAGATACCATAGTCTAATCTTTCGGACCTTCAACTTTTTTATTTTGTGGGGCTGTGTAGGTCAGGAAATAATGCATGCCCTTGTGGCTGGGTGTATCGAGAATTCTTCCTGACGGAAGGTGATTTTTGGGAAGGATTGAAAATAAGGGGAAAGGTTATCGAGTATCGTTCACATGAGGACTTTTAATCAGTGTGTTGAAATTTAAAAAAAAAAAGTTTAAAACTCATTTTTCATAACTCCTTTTCCATAGAAATGGCAAAATGACGAAAATTTATTGCAAAATAAACAGAAAAATCAAATTTAAAAAGAATAATAAAAAATCGCTCCTTTAAAGTATTTGTTTTTTAAGATTTTTTCCACAACTTTCTTTTATGGGGTAAGATAGGTTAGCCATTACAAAAAAGAAACAAACGTCAAAATATTTAAAATGAGCTTGGCTAAAAGTATGTATTTTCAATAAAATTTGCAGAGATATATTTTTAAAATTTTTCAACTTGTCATCAATTTTTACCCATTTTTTGTATCAAATTATTATTTTTTTTTACAAAAAGTATTTTTATCCAAAATTATCCAATTTTACATACAACATGCAAGCAAATACACCAGGTCTTAAAACTTCTTCGTTTGAACTGGTCCAAACCACAATTCCTTTATTGGGTAGAAATTGAAAGCTATCTTTCTATGTTATATCTTTTTAGGCTTGGTGTAACAAATTATCAAGGGCAGACAAAACCTTTTGGCGAGTTCATGCTGAAGAAGAAAACCATATCGAGTATAACGAAAGTGACGAACTGGCTGAGAAGTTTGGACATTTCACATTACCTATTCCAATTTATTTATAACTATTTTAATATATTTACACTTATAGGAAATATAAATAATTCTTAAAATATCTTGTTATTAAAACTACGGTTAAGTTTTGTAAAATAAATAACTAGGCCCACGTCAATGCGCCAGGCCAAGTTCCGGTTGACGCATGCGGTGTATATAAACGTTTCAGCGTATTATTCCCCCTTCATAACTCTGTTATCGTACCACATAAATGTATGAGATTTGGTACCACATTTGCTTGTCTTTTTAGAAACACTGCAAGATCCACTTTTTCAGCAAGACAATGCACGACCTCATGTCGCACGTGTTAGTTTAGACTTTTTAGAAGCGTCCGGTGTAAATTTGCTTCAATGGCCTCCTTGATCTCCTGACCTTTCCCCCATCAATACACAATACACTTAGAAGACATCAATCACTTAATCCAATCAATATCGCGACGACTTAACAAATGTATAGCGAACAGAGAAGCTTCAATACATTGTTAACACTAAGTTGGGATAACTAAGCTATTTTGCGAAATTTCGAGTTCAAATTTAAAAAACTTTCTAAAAGTATGCTCAAAATTACAGCACTTCTACTCGGTGTTGCATTTTCTATGTCACTTACTATATTACACAATATTAGTCGAAAATCCGAATTATCAAAGTGCGTCCGGATTATTGTCATTAATGCAGTTATCCGTCCGGATTACTAAATATCTGGATTAGCATAAGTCCAGATTAAAAAGGTTGTACTGTAGAGATCTATAGAAGTTAGGATAGGATATCGCACTCTTGGTTGTATCGATAACCATCATCATCAGAAAAAAACACTCTGTTGATACTCTAAAAGACAAAAAAGCATAAAATAATTTAAATTTAAATCTAAAATGTATTGCCTTCACCCTCCTAACTTCAGTAATTTAAATCCAACAGTTTCACGGTTGAAGTGTTCCAACCAAGCGTTTCAGTTACGATTTATTCGTGTCATGATTTACTATTTTAGGAATGGCAGGAAATTCTATATTTTTTATGGAAATTAAATATCTCTTATAAGTCACCAATGAAAGTACGAATAAAAATGTAATTTTCTAAAAATAGCACAAAATTCTGAATACAAGGACAAGATATATAAATTTCTCTATTTTTGATACTATTTCTGGTGTTAATGAACTTTTTGGACATTCTTAACGTGTAGGCTATTGATCAGTACTTTAGAAAGGAACTACAGAGTTAAAGGGCTCTATTATTTCATACGTTCAATTGACCCTAAAAAAAATCAAAAGAAACCGCGGAGTGCTACTCTTTAAAGGGGTGCATATTTGAGATAGGGGTGAATTTGTTCACTTTTTAGTGTTTTAATTTTAACTCAGATTCTATGCACTTTTTGTAGCACAGGAGATGAGGCATTTTGGCTAGGAATTTTTTTGTCCCGCATGGATTTACCTGATATTTTCACAGAGGGTAGAGAATAGCCCAAGGATCAAAGTTTATATCATGCCGAGGTGTGCTTTTATCCTGGGGGTGGTTGCAACCCCATCTTGAGGGTGGAAATTTTTTATTACACTTTACCAACAGCAATCGATAAAAAAAGTAATTTTAGGTAAAAAATGTTCTATACATTTTTTTCATAAAACTAATATTTTTCGAGTTATTCGCAATTGAAAGTAAAAGTTTTTCGACGAAAAAATCGACGTTTTTAACGGGGTTTTCACGAATTACTCTAAAAATATGCATTTTATCAAAAAAACTGTAGAGAGCAAAATTGTAGCTTATAAAAAAACTAGAAAAAAGTTTTTTATAATTTCTTACAACCAATACAGACCGAGCTACGGCTTGTTAATAGTTAGCTTTTGTTCGTCAAATGTAAAATTTGAAAGATTTAAAGTCAAATAGCGGGAAAAGTTTGCATTTTTCACGGAAAACATATAAAGTCTTTTTTAAAGTATATAATAAGACCTTTTTAAAAAAACAAAACAAAATTTTTTAGCATGTAAATTAAGCAAGTTATGATAAAAATAAGGTCGGTCCCTACTTTTTTCTACGAAAAGATCATTAAAAACAACCCCCTCTTAATTAAAATTGATCTGTACCCTTCTGCTATTCTTTTTATATATGTATTATTTATACATTCTAGAAGTTTAAGCAAATTAAAATGCTTAATTTCAGAAAAATTAGAGCTTAAAGTGAAAAACGATTTTCCGCAATTTCGTAAAAATAGCCATTTCCTTCAAAATAACTCCAACAATACTGGAGATACAAAAAAATTCTAGTGTACCGAATTATGTCTTTTTTGATAACAAAGACTTTTCATTACATATATTTTTCTGTACAATAAATATTTGGCCAGATATGGCCGTTTAAAGCCTCTATTTACGAGTGAGCACCACCTTATTCTAGCCCTTTACACTCATCCCATTTTAAAACTAAGGGATTAAAAAAGAATTTAATTTACAGAGCTTGTAGCTCTTAAAAAACCCTACAAAATTATTTTTAAACAAACTTTCTATCGTTAAAACTAAAGGAGCTATGTTTAAAAAACCAATCAACTTTTTTTTCGAAAAAGTCGAATAGCCCACTTCTTTATACTTTTACCGGTATAATTTTTGTATGCAATTCTACTTTCTTTTCCTATTTATATCTATTATATTGGTTTATAAAAATTGCAATGTTGTAAGGGGTGGTTTTTTAGGATTGAAAATTTGCAAAAGAATAAAATTGGTAATATTTCGGGAGTAATATCTTTAATTATTAAATCTGTCGCTTTTTTTTTTGGGGGGATAAATCTATTTTTTTAATTAAACTATTATAATAAGGGTTGATTTATAAGGGTCAAAAGTTGCAAAATAAAATTATTACATATTTTAAGCAACAGCATTCTAAAATTAAGTCACTATGGTAAATTAATAATTTTTTAGGGTAAATATTTTTTTCTTAATTTAAGCTTTAATAAGGGTTGAATTTTAAGGTTTCAAATATTTTAAAATTGTATTCTAAAGCATAAAACAATCATTAATCAACTAATCCAAACCAAATTTAACCCATCAAGGTTTAAAATGTTATTCCATAAGTTTTGACAATTAGGGGTAGTTTTCACCCTTAAAAAACATACAGCACACATAACCATAAAATAGAATTTAAAGTAGAGGGTTAGAAGCGCCTAATGCCAAATTTTTATACAAATCGATGCAGGACACAAAAATTGCGAGGTTTTGCAATTTTTTAGCTTCATTTCCGGGACTATAATTATATATTGTTCCGTGACACCCCGTATAAAAACACGGATCCTGGTTTTACACCTTTTTTATTAGATATCAGGTTTATATACTTTTCTTTTGAAAACATTTTTAACTTAACGAAATTAACAACTCTTTAATTTTTAACTATCGGGCAACTTCTTATCCCCGGAAAAAAAATTAAACTGGCCCGTGCGGTTTTCCCCGCCTTTATATAGTAATGTGAAAAAGAATGGAAAAGCGGGAAAATTTTCAGAATTAGCAAGAATTCTTTTACTACAGGATGCAAGAAAAGTGTTAAATAGATGTTCCAGCGCCCCAGGATAATCCGCAATGACCGTCGAAAAAAAAAACTAAGGTAACCTTTTTTAAAAAATTAACCTAAATAAAATAATTCAACCCTTTACAATTTATTAAAAACAGATATTTTTAAAGTCTGTAAAATATCATCAAATTTTTTAATTTGTAAAAAATTTTTTTGAAATTTTAGGGGGTGGTAATTTAAAGGTTGAGTTAGGTAATTAAATATTTATTATACTGTAAATTGTTAAAATACTTTTTTAACAAAAAAAGCGTTATTAAAAATTTTAAACCAAAAAAAAATTTTTTTTGGGAAATTTTGTTATTAAAGGTGTTTTTTTAAAGGGGTTTAAACGTTAAAATATGGTTAGATATAATTACACATAAAAAAAAATTCATTCTACATATTTACTATAATTTTAATTTACATAAGATCTATTTCTATGGTTTTTTAATTTTTGCATAATGGGTGGTTTTTTCCCCCAAAAATAAAAAAAAAAAAACACCCTTAAATATATAAATTTGATCTAGAGGTAAAGCAACTTAATTCCAAATTTTATAAAATTGAAACGTACAAAAAAAACAAACAGCTTTTTCTCCCCCCCCACTGTACTTTGTACCCGTACAAAAAGAAAAATTTTTACAGAACAAAATATTTTTTTTACAAAAATTTATTTAAAAACAAAGCAAAAACGAAAAAAAACAATTTTTAAAATAAGAATTTTTTTTTTGCACGATATTTAGTTTTTTATTATAAAAGATACTTCACGTCAACTTTAAACAACTGTTGAGTTGAAATCTAAGAAATTCACCAGTGTTCAAAAAAGTAACCTTTTTGAAAAATAAAATCCCTTTGAAGACAAAACTTATTACAACCAGTTATTAACATTATTTAATAATAACTTACTTTTTCCGCCTTTAAGGATAATTACCGTTATGTTAAACCAAAACGGAAACGAAAACAATTCACCAATGAAGTAAAATATTCAAAACGGTTTTATGCTCGAAGCTACGGATCTTCAGCAGTTATTGTGCATTTCATTGTGTTTATAGTGTAATGATATGTCATTTGGTCATTTTGTATGCAAATTGATTGCATGCTTAGGTAGGCATTATCACTTCGTTAAGAAAATAAGCTTCCAGGTATTTTACTTTATTATGGGCATTAGAACGGGTATAACCTTATCGTACATATATTAACAACTGTTTTCATATTTTTCTTATACCTTAATAATTTATTTCTTATTTACGTTGGTACCTATACAGGGTGTCCGGAAATGACGATAAAAAATTTTAAGATACGATTCTACATAACATGATATGAAAAAAAGTTCATATTAACATAGGTCCGGAAATGCTTCCAGAGGGAGCAAGGCCCTTGAAGATGGTGTCATAAAAGGGTTTTTATTTAATTTATGAGGATCTACTTACAATACGGGAAATTTAACTTTACGTATAAATTGTGATTGGGGGTCACTTTTTAAAATATGGGACCCATATTGAACCAGGACGGGAAAAAAAAGGGTTGGTTAATTATTTTGGTTATTTTTTTTTTGCCGAGTGTATATTCGCATTTTTTAAATAAGATATTTTTTTGAAATTTTTAGGGTTTCTTGGTATAAAGTCGTATAGTCTACTGTTTTCGAGATAAACGGATATGTGTATATATGTGTTTTAATTTTTATATTTTATATTTATATATATATATATATATATATATATATATATATATATATATATATATATATATATATATAATTTATATATATATATTTTAAAAAATATAAAAATATATATATATATATATATATATATATATATATATATATATATAAATATATATATATATATATATATATATATATATATATATATATATATATATATATATATATATATATATATATATATATATATATATATATACAGGGTGCCACAGATTGGGAGTGCATGCATGGGGATCTCGAAACCGTAAGATACGAGGTCGATTATGGCAAGCTCATTTAGGTGCCTAAAATGCAGTAGAAAGTTGTAAAATTTCGAGACTTCCGAGATACGAAAACCGAAATTTCCCGTTTTCCCTTTTTTTAAATTTTTTTCTGTCGTTTTTAAAGAGATATGGAAAAAAACATTTCATGGCCACTTTTAGACTACAAACAGCGTTAAGAGATTTTTCCGGACGACTTGTTTGTTAGATCACAACTTTATTTTTTAAATTGCGGCACTAAATTTGTTTATTGCATTTTTGAGAATTATAATCCCAATTTCAATGATGTATAACACTTAATATTTTTCTGTTAAATAAACAAATTTTTCATAAGAGACAATGAGTAAGACAAGGAACGCACATCATTTCCTATGGGGGCGTTCCATATTTGTTAATAAATATTAAGTGTTATACATTTTTGTAATTGGGATAATAAGGGGTTTAAAAAAAAATTAAAAAAAAAACCCAGGTCCGTATTTAAAAATAAAGTTGATGATGGTCTAACGAAAACGAAACGTCGTACAGAAAATAACTCAACGCTGTTTTGTAGAGCTTAAAAAGTGGCCATAAAAAATTTTGTCTTTTTGTTTTTCCATATCTCTTAAATAACGTCAGAAAAATAAAACGAAATCAGTAAACCCCCGGTTTTTTCCTGATATCCCCGGGAAGTACTCGGAATTTTCCAAATTTTCTAATCGGCCTGTTGTTGGGCACCTAAATGCGCAACTTTGCCATAATTTAATAAATCACCCTATATATTATTGCATTTTGGATTTCTCAGAAAATTTAGATATATTTCGTGTATAATATAACTAAGTCCAACTGCTTTTACATATCTTGAACTTTATGTCAAAAATGACGTTTGCAGACCCCAAAATAAGGAGAATTTTTTCCTATACGGCATACTCTATTATTTAATTTGAGTTGAATTCTTTGTAAAAAGAGGCCCAATTTTGTATATTGAGTGAATATTTTGGGTAAATTAATACAGGGTAACTAAAAATTAAGTACAAAAATTAACTGATAAAACGTAAAAGTCTAATTTTTTTAAATAGAAACCCTACTTTTATATTTTTCTGTATTTAACATTAAAAAATAAGGTAACTTTGGAAATTAATGTTCTATTTCGAAAAATGTATAGTTTTCGAAATAATTGACAATTTAACATTTTGTAATATAAAAAGGGAAAGGCTCTTTATTTTGTTATAAATGGGCCATGACGGCGGGAAGTGGCGACAAAAACAATTGGATGTAAAAAATGTCACTATTTAGATTTGACAATTACTTGTTATTAGATATCAATTATGCCGGGTCGTTTAAACTACACACACAAAGATTATTTAAATTTGTTCATTATCTACGGTAAATGTAACAATTACGGCACTGTTAAAGCAAAAACTAATAAAATAATATTTATACCAGCAATAACCATGCATTGAAAAACAAAACAATTATTTTAGTAAATGTTCAAAATAATCTTCGTGCGTGTAGTTTAAACGACCCGGCATAATTGATATCTAGTAACAACTAATTGTCAAATCTAAAAAGTGACGTTTCTACGTCCGATTGTCGATCTCAATAACAAAATTAAAGAGCCGTATAGCACTTTTACAATACAAAATGTTAAAAATTGTAAATTATTTCGAAAACTATACATTTGCAGAATAGACCACTTAATACAAAGTTACCTTATTCTTTAATGCTAAATACGATAAAAATATAAATGTAGGGGATTTCCATTTGAAAAAATTGACTTTTTACGTTTTTTATCAGTTAATTTTTGTACTTAATTTTTAGTCACCTTGTATTAATTTAGACCCACAATATTCACTCAATATACAAAATTGGGCCTCTTTTTACAAGGAATTCAACTCAAAATAAATAATGAGTATGCCGTATAGGAAAAAAATTTTCCTTATTTTGGGGGGTTGCAAAAACTTTTTTTACAAAAAAATTCAAAATATGTCGAAAAAAGGGTTTGACTTAGGGATAGCATATTATACACGAAATATATCTAGAATTTTCTGAGGGAAACCAAAAAAAGCAATAAATATAGGGTATTCCATTAAAAATAAGGAAGTTAGCATCGACTTCCGGTACAACCGGAAGTGCCACCATCTTGAAAATATTTTAGACGAGTTGCTCTCGTCGATATTAGTAAATCACCAAATTTTCAAAATTTTACATTGCTTAGTTTTCGTTCGTCGTGGGACACCCTGTATATATACAGGTTGATTAATGAGGAAATATCAATACTTCAGGTACGTACTCAGAGTCCAAAAATAAGCATTAAAGTCTATACACATATGGGTTCGCAAGGCCTTCGTTTCCGATATACAGGGTGTTAATATTTTTATTTAATTTTTTTTATTTAAAAAAAAAATATGTTTTGCTGAACATAATTTAGGAACAATAATTTTATTGACAATTAAAATACATATCGTTTAATTATACATTTTGTTTATTTTTTTTTAATTTTGCTATAATAAAATCAGATGCGTGTCATGCGTGGTATTTTTTTTAAATCCAAATAACTCGAAAACGGTTGTTCATATTGACTTTTAACTAGTATATTTTTTGACGTAAAAATGACAAAACAGTTATTTTATTTGCTTAAAAATGTAATACAGTGCCGTATCAAAAAGTTGTGATTGTTCAAAATAGTAAAAAAGGCGTGGAGGTGGCTCCCCCTACAAGTAAGAGCCGTACTAAGATTAGATTTGAATCTGTAATACCAAAAAACCCCCGGATGCCAAATTTTACTCTAATATTTAAATTATCATAGATTTTATTTAAAAAATAAAAAATAATAATAAAAACTGTAACACCCTGTATTTCGAAAACGAACGCCTTGCGGACCCATATTTGTATAAACTATTAGGTTTATTTTTGGACCCTGACTACGTACCTGAAGTATTGACATTTCCTCATGAATTACCCTGTATATATTAGGGTGATTCATTTGAAACGAATATTTTTTATTTTTCCCTGACACAAAAATTCGGTTCTTAACATCGAAAAAAAAAATCTGAAAATTTAAGCCCTTAATTTTAACTTTGATAATTTTCTCTCGATCGTTGATTTTTTCCCATTTAAATAACAAGTTAATTGTTGTTTTTTCTATTTTTATATCTCACTTTTTTATGATTTTCCAGTTTTTCCTTTCTTCCTTTTAAAAATCGATTTTGAAATACGAAGTTCACGAAATCACCGCTAAACGACTGAAATTTTGTAGGTTATGTTGATTATTTGCTTCTTTAAGAGCCTTTTACCGTTTAATTATCTACATTAACACTGTTGCCAATTCATATTAAGGTTTAAGATAGCACCACTGGATTTATTATTACTTTACACAAGCCTATTGGTCAATAGGAGCAAAATACTAAAAACTCTTTTTGTTAAATAAGGATATTCTTAGGCCTAAATAATAAAACTATATATTCGAGTTCCATGTTATTCTGTAAGAACCTTTACAAAACCTAATTTATAAGGACAACAGGTAATGGCACAATTTTTGCTTTATAGTGGATAACCGTATATAGCTATAGAGCTTTTATGCAACAAATTGATGTTGACCCTATAAGATATGATTTTAAACCATATGTATAATGTAAAATTGTTGGAACATACGACCGTGGATTGAAATTTTGGATCAGATAAGACCTACGTTTAATCGGTGTTATGAACATAAACAAAGTCTATAAACTTAGCAAAAAAATATATATTTTTTTAACACTCATTATATTACTACAAATAATTTAAAAATAAAACACATTCTTAAAATAGCCATAATTTCTCGCTGTGGTGTTAATTTGTAACGTTTATGCTTTGCTGCATTCCGCTTTACAAGAGGAAGACGGCGACAATAAAAAGGGTATGGTAATTTGTAAGATTTAATAGAGGGTTTAAGGTTAGCATATACAGGGTGTCCATAATTAGGGATCGACCGATACCGATATAGGTATATCGGCCTTCTGTCCCGATATCGGTATCGGCCTATATGTAAAGTCTAATATCGGCCTATATCCGTATCGGCCTAATAAAAATATCAATAAATAGGTATTTTAAATGATAAGGATTTTTTAAAAGAACTTTATACAAAATTACTAAACAAAAAATGACATAAGTATATTTTGATTTCAAAAATACAAAAAAAATTAAAATGTAAAAATTTTAACTAAAAAAATACACAGTTATATTTAATATTTAAAGCGATTTAAAGTTATTTTTTTGGTAAGTTACAATGCAACAAAATTAAATGTCTGTCCTTTCTGGGCTTAGACGATTTCTTACGCATTCATATATGTTTTCAGCTTAGGAGAGTAGCTGTTCACTAGCCACACTACTTGGTGGGAATGCTAAATATATTATTGCATATTTATATATATAAAAATAGAAAAATTACTTTTTTATTTGCCCACCAAGTCAAAGGATCTTCATTTTATAAAATTTCATATTACCTTGAATTTTATTGATTAAATCATTGGCTTCCGTATCTTTTTTTTATTTTTTTTATTTTTTATCTTTGTGACAGCTCACGAAGAATTTTTCGTATACATATATAATATATGCTAGACATATACATATACATATATGCTCCTAAGTACCGCGAGTTCCGTCAACGCTGTCCAAGCACTGAAACATGCAAATGGCGATTTACTTGTGGTGGCCAAAAGAAGATTTCTATAAGTGAAGTGCCTAGTCTTTACATCTTTTATTTAAAGAATGTTTAAGCTTATTTTTAATAGTCTGTGTGTCTTAAGTAATGGTATTACTTCTGATTTGTTCTTGATAAAATACTTGGTAGTCTCTTCAAAGGGTTTTAATAGATTTAGTAAGTTTTTTGCTAGTTCCCACTGGTGATATGATAGTGTCATCTTTTAAAACTAGGTTCCAAAAGAAAAAAACTTGGGTTCCATCTTGTAGGTACATCCTGAACTAAAGATTTTTCCGCCATATTGGAAGTTCTTTGAATATTTTTCAGTCTATCACAAACCTAGAGGAGTGACTAAAATGAGTCGCATATGGCTAATTGTATTGATCAAGTGGACATAGTGTCGAGCGTCATATATGGCCGCCGAGCGATACTATATTCGGGGATTCACCGAACATTGAGTTTGTACTGTGTTCTTTTAAGCAGTATTGAACGGTAACGCTAAATATAGCCGATATATCGGTATCGGCCACAAAAAATCATATCGGTCGATCCCTATAGGATTCTAAGACAAATATTCGGGAGATTTTCGAAGGTCACTTTTTGAGCGGACAATTTCTCGAATAAACGCCTATATACAAACAAACAATTATATTTATATAGAATATCTAGCAAGCATTGTCATAAAATATTTCATAATCTATCCGGCAACCGGTCATACTTTACTCTCGTTAAACTGGGTGGAGCTCCAGCATCACTTTGAAAAAGCTTCAGTTCAATAACAATTGCTCCTTTTAAATGTCCTCAATAAACTATTACAACGTCAGATGAGTTGATGAAAGCTGCTTTTCAAAGTTAGTGTGCCAACCTTCTACAGATTATAGTATTCTACTTTTTAAAAAAACAAATGAAAATGGCACCTATTCTCTGATTAAAAAATGAAAAGTTTTTTTAATATTCGGATTAGCTTCGCTTGGTTCTCTATTCCCTGGTCTCAACCAAGATGTAATATTGGCACTTAGCCCCGGTGGCCTCTATCGATCAGGTATTGTGAATATGTGTGGTTAGTAGCTTGTGACGTCGATACATAGGTACATATTTAAATTTTAATTAAACGAAATAGAAATATAGGGTTATTAAAGTGTCTTTTATCTAATTGAAAACAAAACACATTTTTTTATCGTCTGTGAAACGAGATATTAACAATTAAATTGTGCATAATCAACATTTTCATGTATAAATGCCATGTATTCATTTTGGAATATCTGGAAAACGGGTTTTGCGTCTGTTAAGAAGAAATAGTGTACACTATTTAATTTTTTTTACGTAATCGCCCTTATGAAAGGTGTATTTTAGGTCTAGGTGGGTCCAAAAAGTGTAAAATAGTGTAAAATATTACTGAATCATGAACATACCTAATGTGTTGTGTGTACAGTCTCCTACAAAAATAATATTTTCAATCATTTAGAACCTCTAACTTTGGTAAATCGTATTTGATCTTATTTGAACAGTGCTTAAATTGGGGTCCATTTAAAATACTGCATCACAAATTAAACTAAAATAGGAAAAAATATATGACCAGTACTGGTACTCATTCCGGCCCGTTTAACAATCAATTTTTGTTGGAGAGAGATGGGCAAGTTCGGCGCGGATGGCATGGACGAGACGCAGATAAAAGATGTTCATCAAAGATTGGGGTTTGATTTGTGGAACGGGCCGGGCTTTACTTACTTTAAGGCGATAATTTTGTCAACGATTGTCGCGAGTGAACTACCTTAAATTATTGAAGTAAACTTCGACGGATCTTCTATGCCGTTGCGGATTAATTTATTTTGTAAACTCAATCTTGTTTAGGACAATCTGTATACGACACATTTAGACGGTACATTTCAAGCCGAATAAGCAAAGTAAGTCATAAATCGTCCCATTTGTTTGCGGTCATAAAATGCAGACTAATAAATCAGGGTAGTTAGTTTAGGTTTTAGGCATCCACATGTGATGAGACGGAGTCGCGCTTCGGCAGTCACCGACTGTGACAGATCACTCTTTGAAATTCCGCTGCGAGTAGTTCAGCCGCGAAGAAAAAATTGCAAGAAATGTCGTTTTATTTAAATTAAAAAATGTTTGGGCTGCTTTCAACCGAAACACTATTTACATCATTTCGAAAGCAATATAATATTCAGGAAGTCTTAAAATTGTGATAAAAAATAAAATAAAAGGAAAAATTCTACAGGGATAACTTAAATTTTACCCTTTTTAATAATGCTCTACATCAGAGGTTCCCAAACTTATTTCGTCTAACGGGCCACTTTGAAAATCAGTTATTTTAGCGCCCCCAATTTTTTTTTTCCTTAAAAAACCTAAATAACATATTGTCTCGCCAACATTGAGCAAAAATAATACAACTTACAATATTAAGAGTATCGGGATAGCGGCGGAGTGGCGGAGGGCGAGCGAGTGCGAGCGTGGATGGGCACCTGAGGGGAAAACGAACCAAAAGAAATTTTTTTCAATTAAAAAATTTTCCAAGACACATTTTAAACCGGGGGACCATGTTTTTTTCCCAAAAAATGAATTATTTTAAAGAAATTTTAAAAAATTTTAATTTTAAAAATTTTTCTTTATTTTTAAAAGAATAGTTTAAAAAACTAAAAATTCTTTTTTTTTCCAAAATATATGAAAAAGTTCGAATGACTACGATAAAATTTTTGTTAAACACCCCTTGGTAAGGGAGCAAACGAAAAAATCAAACCCTCCCACGAGGCGAGCCGACGATTTTCGATAAAAAAAAGGGAAGCCAAATTTGGGGTTTTCCTCTAAAATTTCCCCGTCTCCTTTTTTTACACCCGGGGCAAATCTTTCATTTTAACACTTTCCAAGTATAAAACGGCGCATTAAAAAAGAAAAATTTTAGTTTTTAATTTTTTTTTAAAAAAAATAAATAAAAAAATAAATAGCGTTGTAAACGCATTTTAAAAAATGAAATATTTAATATGTTTTTAATTTATATTTATAAATAAAATAGAATAAAAAAAATTAAAAAGGATGTTGTGTGGGTAGAGGGATTTTTTAAATTTTACAATCAGTGAATTTTAAAATATGAAGTAGCTGAAGTTACAAATCACCCATCGCCCCCCAAAATCACATCAGAGCCCCTCAATTTTTTCTGGGTCCTTTACCGCCCCCCTCTAGGCCTTCAGCACCCACAAGGGAGCGTTATCGCTCACTTTGAGAAAGACTGCTCTACATGATGAATGCTAAATTTAAAAAAAACCTTGTGCATATAGGATCTTGAATAAAACAAATAACCAAAAATCCTGATTGGTATACTACCCACTAAACAATAAAACATTACGAAAATGAAATCAAAACGTTTTATTCATGGACTCATATGACCCAAATTTGGTCAGATGCCACATCGAGTTCAAAGTTAGATTTTAGCGGGCGAAAAAATGTGTCCGTGTGCTGCGGCGGTAGTCTTCGCCTGGGGGTTTAAATTATGCGCAGAACGGACCGGCAGACCGATTTTATTTACATGTTTGTCGCCGACCAGTTACGTACTGGCCGTGGTGAGAGATTTTTTAGTTTTTGGACTGACTTATTTTGTGATTTGTAATAGAATTTCTATATAATTATAGATTCTAAACAAGTTTTACGGTTTTATTGACTTATTTTGTCTTTAGTGGTAGCATTTATGTACATTTTTTTGTTCATAAAAAACTGTTTTTTGGTCCTCCGCTTGGAAAGCGAACATTTGTGCAAAAGAAAGAATAGCGGTATAACCTTTCTCTCTCCCTCCAACGCGCTCATTGATCGGTGAAAGGAATATATATACCCGCTCTGCGTGCTGATTGCCCAGCCTTTCCTCGTCGATCAATCGACAGGGTGGAGCCACGGAGAAAGGTTATACTATGATTCTTTTTTTCTCTCGCACGCTTATTCGCACTGCCAAACGGCAAGGCTGCCTCTAGTAAATGTATGTCTCTTTTTGTATAAATAAATTTAAGATGTTTACAATATTTTATTATCGCTATCGAAAACATAAGTTTAAGCCAGAAAACTTTAACCTTATTTGTACCAACATCGTTTCCCTTCTGTTTATAAGTTTGTTCCAATCTCTAAAAAACTTTTTGCCCCATATAAAGTACAGTCAAAAAAACCCCATTCCAAACCCAATAGGTGACAGTATATTACACGATCCCTTTACTGATCCCTAACTAAAGCAGAACCCTTTAAATATACAGAAAGCGTTTAAACTTCGTTGTTTTTGAACTGACATAAAACCGTGTAAAGTAGACACTCACAGGTTTAATTGATTTCAACAGTTTCAAAACTGTTTCAGGGGGGTAAAAAGACTGGGTCTTGAAACAAACCCTCTATCTTCTCTTGGTTCTATTTTTTGCTATTTAAATTTTGTAATATTAATTTTGTTACCTTATTCTATTTATTTTACTACCTAACATAATTTATATATGTATAGGAAACGCAAAAAAGAAAAATTAGTTTCTAAATGGGGAAAAGAGTTATTTGTGCAACCAAAAACACTATTTTCTAACGGGTCAGAGCAAAAGAATTAAGTTATAAAAAATAATGTTTCCCAACCGTTTTTACAAAAAAATTTTTTCTAATTTTGAAAGGGTATGATTCTTTAAAATTTAAATTTAAAAAAATAAAACTTTTCAAAACACATTGACGTCAAATATCTTACTTTTCATCGCCAGTTGCGAAAAATTTTACTTTTTTAACTTGTTATGAAAACTAAAATATTTTTAAAACGTCAATAAGTTTTGAAAAGTGTTACTTTAAAATGTCAAAATTAGAAAAATATATTTTTAGATATTAATTAATGATTTATAGAACATTCTAAGTCCGGTACTGGTCCTTTATTTCATATACGCATGCTGGATAACTTTATTGTTTGTTTAGTGCGCGCTAGCGTAAACTTTCCATAAATGCGATTAGCGATTACATATCCAAAGTTGGTTATCTGTGGTTTTATTATAACAATGTTATCTTTTAAAAAAGTTTTGTTACAGGCGATGCATTTTTTTCTAAAAAATGTTATCCTTAAAAACATTGCCAGGCAACATTACGAAAATATTTAAATAACATTTTAGCGATACTGCTGGAAACTAAAAAGTTGCAAAAATTTATGTCATATGCATGTTTAAGAAACACTTGCGATATAAGGCCAAAAGGAAAGACTTTTAACCTTTTTGCCTATCCAGGTAAAAGTTCATAGGTTTTAATAAAAGATTACACTACGGATAGATGGTCTTTTAAAATTTGTTTTGAATCAGTGGAGATGTCAGCTTCAAATGCGAAGTAGTCGGAAACCCCCCGCCCGGGAAAACGAGGTACAAAAACCATGTGCGACATTGCCAAGTTTGTCGCTTGACCTATTCGGAACACAGGGCGAGCGGGCGGTTAAACGGTTGTGTATTTCTAGTGGGTTACGCCAATATAAAGGTTTCGCGGAACACTGTTTAACTTTCGTTCAAGGTGGCGAAATCTCTCGATGGACATCGGCTCGCGTTAAAAGTCCATTAGTATCAAAATATAGCATTGAATGGTTCATCTTATCCGTGTATTATTATCTTTGGTTTAATGCATACAGAAGTCAAACAGGGACCATTTAGAAATGACAATTTTTCGTAAAATTTTGTTGTACAGACAAGAATGTGAAAAAAAACAGAATTAGTATGTACCTATTTTTCTGTTAGGTTAGGATTTCGAATCTCAAAAACTATAGAATATACAATAAAAAATATTAAAGCAAAGTTGTAGCTTTTAACATTTCAAGCAAATAAGAACTTCTATGTTTTTAGCTAACTTAAATAGTTTTCGAGAAAGAGACAAAAAAACATTTTTTAATTAATAATTAAAAATAGCCTGTCCAGGCTTTTTTAGCAAACCCATTTTTTAGACATTTTTCAATATACTAAATTTATTTTAAAAAACCTTTTATTCTATTATATTAGCACGATGCAGGTCGATTTAGGTTTGAATCGTTTACTAGATGTACGCAAGTTTTGATAAAGGCGACAATCTGACGGAGTTTTGATAAGTCAAAAGACAACTTAGTCCGTTTCATAATAAACAACTTTTACCAAAGATAATACTACTACGGATAAGATGAACCATTCAATGCTATATTTTTGATACCCTAATGGACTTGGCTAACGCGAGCCGATGTCCATAGAGAGATTTTCGCGCATCCAGAACGAAAGTTAAACAGTGTTGCTGCAGGCCTTTATTTATTGGCGTGATGAAACGCGACTAGAAAAACACAACTGTTTAGCCGCCCGCTTTCGCTACTTCGTGTTCCGAATAAGGTACAAGCGACAGACATTGGCAATTTCGCACGGTTTGCTTCTGGGGGGCAGGGGTTACCGACTTAATTTTAATCGCATTTACGGGCATGATATCTTCGAACTGATTCAAAACGCCCCATTTAAATGAACCATCTATTCGTAGTAGTATTATCTTTGCTTTTACATACACATATGGAAATTTCCATGTATGTATGTACAGGGTGGCCAACTAAGAATGCTTGTAGAGGCTTGCGACAAAAAAGTTTACTAAAACGACCAAGAGAAAAATCTGAAAAATATTTTCAAGTTCCTGAAATGGCCGCTAGGGCGTAACTCCTTTGAATCTAAAAAGTGATTTTCTTGAATTCCTTTAAATTTTAAACCCCAACAAAGAAATGATTTTTTAAAGTCGAGGGCAAATTTTTTTAAAACCTTTTAAAATTTGGGGGAATTCGTTTCAAAAAAAAACAATTTTTTGGGGGCCAAAATTACCCCTTAAAAAAATAAAAAGAGGGGCCCGGGAAGTTAAAAGTTTTCCTTTTCCACCCACCTTTTTTCAAATTTTCGAAAAACGGGCCTTAAAAGTAGGGGGGAAAATTTTTTAGACATTTGGTTTTTCAAAAGGGTTTTTAAAAAAAAGGGAAAGCTTAAAATTCTTTAAAATTAAAAACTTTTTGAAGGTATTTGGGGAAAAGTTTTGGGGTTTTAAAAGGTTAAAAAACTCGGGTCGTTTTGGGTTTTTTGGGGGAGGGGCTTTTTCTACATTCCTACAGAAATGTTTAATTTTTTTAAAGAAATTAAATACAATAATATGATTTTTTATTATTGAAAAAGTAGCTAAATAATGCCTAAGTAAGCTCGCAAAAACTGCATCTGATATTTTTCCCTAACCTGAAATATATTTAAAAAGAAAAGGTATTATACGTCATTATTTTTCTATAAAAGCTACAAGAAATATTATAAAACATAAATTGTGTACTTTTAGGAAGCCTTTATTTAAGGTTATATAATCTTTTCGTCTAAATGCAGTACTTTACGGGTTATAATAAAAAAAATCAAATTTTCAGGATTCTTTCAAGGTATACGCCTGGAATTCGATTTTTGTGTGATTATAACTCGTTAAGTTCTACATTTAGACAAAAATATTATATAACCTAAATTAAAGGCTTTGTAAAAATACATAATTTATGTTCTATAACATTTCTTGTAGCTTTTACAGTTTTTGAGATATTGACGTATAAAATTTTCCTTTGCCTAAATTTTAGGTTAGGAACAAGATATCGCGATGCGGTTTTCGCAAGGTAGGCACCATTTAGCTACTTTTCCATAAAAAAATTATATTAATGCATTAAATTTTTTTGGGAAAATTAACCATTTCTGTTGGAATGTCGAAAAAAGTCCTCTAGCGGCGACAAATGAAACTAACAAAACTTCAAATATTGTAACAAATAACAATAGCTCTTTTTAACTATCCCAAGTTTATTAAAATCAGCTTAGCCGTTTCGAAAATACAGCGTGTTTTTTTACGGAAACCTTCGAATACCCCCCACCACTTTATTTTTAGAAATACAGAAAAAATTGTCAAACAAAAAAGGTTTAGATTATCCTCGACTTTAAAGATAAGGTATTTTTTGTTAGGTAAATATGGCGGAATTCACAGAAACATGACATTTTTAGATTCAGTATTGCAGTTACGCCCCCTAGCGGCCATGTCAGAAGCTTGAAGATATTGTCCAGGTTTCCCTCTTGGCCGTCTGAGTCATAATTTTTGTTGCCGCAAGCCTCTACGATGAATAGGTTCCCAAATACAGTGCCTCACACTCTTAGTTGGCCATCCTGTAATCTAATTTTATAAGACCCTGTATTTGTGGGATATTTATAAACGAAAATATTACAATCCAGCTTAAACAAAACAGAAATATCCGTATCATATTATGTCAGGCAATTCTCCACGCTACGATTGGCTTCAATAAAAATCTTCCCTGGACATTTGGCGTAATTTTTAACGCGCCCGTTGGAGCTGTCTGTGCATGATTGACGGCGAAACAAAGAACTGACAGCCCAACAATACTGACGCTTTAGTGTCGCGAGGGTGCGCTGGAGTGCACGCTAATCGACTAATCAAATGGCGTCTGCAAATTATTGTTTAAGGAAACAGTATATTTCATGCCTAAGTGGAGAATATTTAATTTCTGCAAGAGAGATTTTTCAAAATTTTAATAAATTATTTACACTTAATTTAGTAGTATTATTTAAACTTTCGTTGCCAAAAAAAACTGCTATTACATTTTCCCAGAATGTTACAAAGACATTTTAATTCCTATGAAAAGTATTGCAAATTATTTTTTAGCACATGTTGACAAGTTGAGCAAAAAAACATTTTTATGAAACAACAAAATTTAATAGTGGTCTTAAAATTGAGTCCCCTTTATTTTTATATTTTCAAACATAATTGAATTCACTTTAAATGTTTAATACATCCACGTGACCTTCCTAGAACTGTATATAAACATGTAACTTTGTCAAAAATTGGGGAGGAAAAAAAATTGGGTCCGGACCGAAAAAATGGATTTTATTTAACAAAAATAACACTTCGTATAAAAAAAATTCTAAAATGCTAAATCTCTATTGGGAATGCTACAATATTGTACTAAAATATTTTTTGGAATAATTCTTTATGAGACAGCTTAGTTAGATGCAATAAAATGCCCTGAAATACGTTTACTCTATATTATTAAATGTGTTTTAATAGCCAAAAAAATGTATGAAAAAATACAGACTATTTATTTCCAAAAGTGATTATAAGTAAAGATACAAAAGAAAGTTATAATTGACTTTCAAAATAACTACCATCATCTTCTTGACCGAATTCCTAATTATATAACAGCATTTTAAATTGTCTCTCCAGAGTTTTTTACTTTTTTCAAAAATGTTTATTATTTTTAAACCACCAGATCGTTTGTCCCTATTTTCTCATTGCAAACCTTGTTTTTGACTTGCCCCCATTAATAATTATCAATCGAATTGAATTCGGTCCACCTCGGCCTCGGTGGCCAAGAAGTTTCACAACTTCGTCCAATTGTTCTGTTGCTTTACTGATTGTTCCGAAATCGCTTATTGTTCAAGAGATGTGGGGAAAAATTCAAGTAAATGATGAAATCCTCTCCTCAAAAAACACGGTCCATTTATATAATTTTGAATTATTCCAGTCCATACCAACAAAAACTATGTTGCGAGTGTGCTGGTTTGGTAGCATGGGGATTTTTTGGTGTACTCATGTAGCTATTTCAGGATAAGTTATTTTTCTGGCTACTTGATAGTTACTGGGCTCAGTAGTTTCTTTACATTATTATACAGTGGGTTAATTATTGCATTTGAATTTTGCCGAATTATGGAAATCTTTCTCGGTTGTTTTAAGAGTGCAAAAAATGTGCTCCGTTATGTACAACTTTTAATTAAGATGAAGAAAATCGGCTTCAAATATTACGCGCGTAATCTCGTTCCTGTTGCAAAATGGTGAGAGATCAAGTGAGCAGCCAATGTTTGAAGCCGTTTTCCGTACTTTTCCCCAAATTTATATGGAAATCAAAGATGTTGCAAAATAAAATTTGAACTTAATAAAGTCGTTTAATACTTTTCATAAAAATCAAAATGGGGGAGAAGGCCAAAGCCGATTTCCTAGAATGACAAAAAGGTTTGTTCCAACAAGCATCCGGGTATCGTTTCGAAACCGTTTTTAAATCGTTTTTTGGTGCGCTTCGACGCATGCGCGGACTTAAAATAGTTTCGTGACTCTACAAAAAGTAACAAACGTTGGATCGCTTTCCGGTCGCTTTCGGGACTGTCAAATCAAAAGGTCAAATGTCTTTAAATTTTTTGTTTTGAAAATATATCTCTACTTTTCTACTTATTATTTTTGTGATCAAAGTTAGCAAATATTACTCATAACATCGTCACTCATATTTAAAGATAATTAAATTCAATGATTGGCTTAGGAGGTATAAAAATTAATGCTTTTGAAGCACGATGCACGCTAGTCGCTAAATAACAGTAAACATATGAAGATGAAAGATTAAAAATGAAACAGCTGTTAAAAATTAAAAATCCAGTGCCAAGATGCTCCATGCGCAAGTCAACCCAAACAGTTTTCAATTTGGGCCATGTATCGGAATTATCGTTCTGAAATCGTAATAAAACAATCCCAAGTTATGTTGGTACACAAACAGGATCGTCCAATAACCGTCACGTCTCTGTTGTAACGCACTTTAATCACTGCGCATGAGCGTGATCATTAGGTGACGGTTTTTCGACAGGTTTGTTCCAACAAGCATCCCAGTATCGTTTCGAAACCGTTTTTGAATTGTTTTGGTGCGCTTCGACGCATGCGTGGACTTAAAATAGTTTCGTGTCGGTACAAAAAGTAACAAACGTTGGATCGCTTTGCGGATCGTTTTCGGGACTGCCAAATTAAAAGTCTTTAAATTTTTTGTTTTGAAAATATAACCCTACTTTTTTACTTATTATTTTTGTGATCAAAGTTAGCAAATATCACTCATATCGTCACTCATCTTTAAAGATACTTAAATTCAATGATGGGCTTAGGAGGTTTAAAAATTAATGCTTGAAAGATTAAACAAGCAAGAAAATAGGAAATGATAAAGCACTATGCACGTTAGTCGCTAAATAATAGTAAACATATGAAGATAAAAGAAGAAACAGCTGTTAAAAATCAAAAATCCAGTGCCAAGATGCTCAATGCGCAAGTCAACCCAAACAGTTTTTAATTTGGGCCATGTATCGAAATAACCGTTCTGAAAACGTAACATAAACGATCCCAAGTTTTGTTGGTATACAAACAGGATCGTCCGATAACCGTCACGTCTCTGCTGGAACGCACTTTAATCATTGCGCATGAGCGTGATCGTTCGGTGACGGTTTTTCGACGTGTTGGAACAAACCTGACGTGTTGGAACAAACCTAAAATGACACATGCGCTGTATGTCAATATAGTAGCGTCATTTGGCGCATTCGCCAAAAAATGTTAATGATACTAGAGTAGCTTTAATGCAAGGAAGTATTTTTACAATAAGTTTTTATTTTAAGTCTACAAATAAGTGTTTTTTTCTGAACATGGTCATTAGACACCCTGTGTATGTTTATTTGGTACTACCTACTAAATATTTACCTGTGACATATAACATTACTAAATTCACTTTTGCACCACACAATCACTTGAATTAAAGCAACATAACGGGTTTAGTATAACACAAAGGGAAGTCCAGGCCCACAAAATCGAATTTACCTAATTCCAAAAATATTTAAAGCCAATTAAAACACACCAAAACTATGGATTGATCTCTTTACCCTCCATAACCAAAACGTATCAAAAAATTAAGGTTGGGTTAAATTACTCGCGTTCTAGAGATACCCCATGATCTCGAGCTTCTTGACAGTGTTGACACATGAAACGCTTTATTATGCAATTACATTTTAATGTAATAATTATGGCCTTTTTAAGTACGTCCCCACATTTTTACATCTGAAATATAATTGGGGAATAAAAACCGCTTTGCTAACCAGAACTAACCATGACCGACTAGAACTTAGGCTTTTGAATTTGTCTAAATTATTTGTAAGTTATAAATAAAATTTTAACAGCGTATTAGAAAAAACTCGGGAAATAAATAATTACATTAAAAAATATATATATAACTTCTACCATATCAAAATTATAAAAATGTTTAATAACTTTATGTAGGATATTTGAAAATTCAAAAGCCTAAATTCTAGTCGTCTGGTTGTTCTGTTAGCATTTTTTTCCCAATATATATCGCGTAAAAATAAGAGTTTAGAAAAGACCCATAATTTCTTACATTAAATGCATTATTTAGAAAAAGCTTACTTTTAAATAATGCGCCGAGTCTCTGTATAAGAACATGCTCTATGTGTCAACACTGTCAAGAAGCTCGTGATCACGGGATATCTCTACACGCGAGTGGTTAAATTTTAATGTAAAATTAATGGACCACCTGGGCTGCGTTCATAAATCATTGCAGATTGCACATTTCTATTTTTTTTGGGTTTTTTGAAAATGGATACTTTTAAAAAACGCCCTCAATAACAAATTTTTAAGGGGGTTTTTTTAAAATTATAATTACATTTGCCCCCAGGGGAGCAAAAAGTAAAAAAAACCCAGGGTCCCCGGTTGTTTTTATACTTTTATCTTATACTTGTGCCATTTGTTACCGCACATTCCATGTGTAATATCCTCTTCCTCTTAAAATCTCTTTGCTACATTCAGATCGGGCAATGACAGTTAATAGGTCGTCAAAAATATCGCTGCAACCTATTACCCGTTGAAACAACATCTTATAAATAATCATTTTCCAAAAATCAGCTTTCCAACTTTAAAAGGTTTCAAGTTATGATTTTTTTTAAAGATGTCAATTTTAGCGGTTTTTCCGACTTTTCTTTGCCAAAAATGCACCAATAAGGTTTAGCAAAAAACATTTTTTTCGATTATCTACAGAAGTCCTATTAACAAAATCTCGATTGAATTAAAAATTTTCACTCTAAAAAAATTACTATTTTTCAATTGTGAAAAAAGCTAGCTTGTACGGATTTTGGGTTTTAGGTTCTATGCATTATTTTCTGGTGGTTTGCTGTTAAATTTTAATAACAAAAAAAAATCTCTATAAACTGTGCTAAAAAGAAAACCAATTTTTGTCCTTTATTAATATATAGTTTTGTTACGCCTATGATCAAGGATTGTTCTATTTTCCATCTGGCAACATTGCCTTATTTACATTTTGACACTGACGTTTAACATAACCGCACTTTTGGAACGAGCAAAAATGTCTAGAAACAGGTAGTATTGTTAAAATAATAATAATTAAATTACCATGAATTAACAAATAATAACATTTTAGTATAAAAGTATTCCCTGGAGCACTAGTTTGCGAAGAATCAAAGCTTAGGGGCGACATTACGATAGGATCTGGCACTATTGTACACCCCAGTGCTATAATCATAGCTGAAGCTGGCCCAATTATAATAGGGGAAAACTGTTTAATTGAAGAACAAGCTAAAATAATTCACAGGTAGATAAAAACATAGTTATTCAACACTAAAATTGTTTCCAACCTGGTAATGTATTTTTTTGCTTGGTCCAGCATTTAAAGTTCGAACCATAGGGTTGTTGTAAAGAATGTTTTTTAAATTTTAAAACATCTAAAGGTTATAAACTATACCCACTTCTGGGGATTACCCTAAAGCAAAAATTTTAATTTAAATACTGATTTTTTTAAAGACCTGACTTTGTTGTGCAAGAAAATTAATGGTAAATTAACTTTTTTAAGATTGTTTAAATTAAGTTTCACACCACAGTCTATTTAATGATTCTTTAAATAACGAGATATACCCAAGGTGTTTAATTTTCATGTAGAATAAGCCTTATTTCCTACTTTTTCTAATAGTGTAATAATTTTTAGGGTTCCTTTTGACCAACAAAACAAAGAGAATACCCCAGTTCTGATCATAGGTTCTTATAATGTTTTCGAAGTTGACTGCACAGTTGAGGCTCCAAAAATTGGCAATCATAATGTTTTTGAATCAAAATGTTTTGTTGGTAACAAAGTGACTATTTCAAACGGATGCACCATTGGAGCTGGATGTAAGATAACTGATGAGCAAATTGTAAAGGAAAATGTGTCGATATTTGGGTCTCTTTGTCAAGTTAGAGAATGTCTTGACAAACCTGTGGTAGGTATTTTTGTAATTACGTATTTATAGGTTAATGTTAATGTTGGTTATTTAAAACACATATGACAAGTAATCTGTGTTTGATAAGGGGTTTTTGGGTTAAGGATTATTTTTCTAACTTATTTTAAAAAATACAGGGTCATTTAATGATAACCTAACAGGTCCATATTTGTGGATTTACTTGTACTAAAAAAAATGTAAAAGCTTTTTTGTTTATTTTTTCATAGAATCTGAAAGAACAATTAAGATAATGACTTGAATTGAAACAAAAGAAATATGATATAAATATAGCATTTTCCTAATGGGACACCTTTATATTGATTCTTTTTAAATACATTTTTTTCAATATATTTTAATAAAATCATTTTTCATATTCTTCTTAATTGAGGTCCTAATTATATGTTTCACTTTTACAATACGAATTAATAGTCTTAATAAAGGCTTGATCATTACAGAATATGGAATTTGTTTTTTGGTATTTCAGGTATTTCTTGTTAACTTTTTTTATTTTCTAATTTAAATCATGCATTTTACATATGAAACAAATTATTTCTTAAGTTACAATAAGAAGAAAACTTCCAGAAATGAACTAATAAATAAGATGTTCCATTCGCAACATGTTCTATACTTTAAAGAAGGTAATAATTGTAAAAATGCTTACAATTAGATGAAAAACAATTTTCGGCATGATAATGTTGGTGCCTAAGTCTTAGAACAGGATTTAGAGTAAATGTATTTTCCTAAGCATATGTTAAGTACTGATGACTAATGACTTATTTGGAAGAGCTTATGTATCCTTATAGGGTTCATTCCCGGGAATTCTCGACTCGAGAATTCCCGGGGAAAATCGTTGAAGCTTTTGTTCCCGGGAAATTAAGCTCGAAAACTCGAGGAAACTCGAGGAAATCATATTTGAGTCTATGAAATTATAAAATAAAAGTATTTTTGCCGGTTTGTTTTAAACGCGCGGCGGCGGGGCGGCACGGGAAGCGCAGTGGTACCCTTTGATCTCGCCAGGTCGCGCGCGGCTAGCGTCTGGCGTCGTTTGCTCTATAAGTGATACAGTGGGTAATGCACCAGTAGTAATGCCAACCCTAGGAAATTATTTCTAGTTCTAGAGTTTCCTACAATAGGGAAAGGGAATTTTTGTCTAATATCTAGGGAATTTTCAACTTTCGATTGTTTTCAGTTCAATTTATAGAATTTCAGTCAATTTATCAATTTTAATTTCAATTTCAATTTCAATTTATTTATTCATGTTAAAATACAATAGTATTTACATACGTCATAAGAAATAATTAACTAAAAACGACAAAACAAGCTTTACTAACTAACTAAAAATTTAAAAAGAAAAAAAGTACACTATGTTTTAAAAATTAAACAATACATACATATATATAAAAATACAGTATAAAGTTACAGTTTAAAGTATAAAGAAACAAGTTAAACATTTGAATTCATTAAACGATACTTTATGCATATGCAAATACACATACATACATGTACATAGCAATCACACAAGTCAATGACGCAACACTCAACCAACTACTACACTATTTTACTAAGATAGAATAGGGTGTCCAGGAACTCCTGAACTGTGCTGCTGATAAGAAATGCCTTTAGTGTTTTTAAATTCCCCTAAGGAGAGTCCCTCTGAGGAGCCAAGGGACTTTAGTAAAAAGTGAATACCAAGGTACCCAGGACCATCCAGGCACCTTCTAACTCTCAGTATACCTTGGCACAAGGTCAGACCGTGGCGAGTATTATGGTCATGACGGGCGCTGTGAGTTACATACTGGTCAATGTGCGTCCTGACATACATTAAGGTTTCCATGATAAATAATGATGGCAAAGTCAAATTTTTGTTGTCTATAAATGCCTGTCGACAATCATCTCTGTACCCCCAAACCAGAAACCACCCTTACAGCTCTTCTTTGCAAGCCAAAAGACCTGTGCAGCACCACTGCCATGACCCATGCTACAATAGCATATGAAATGTGGGAGTGAATAGTAGCAAAGTATGCATCCCTTAGAACCCTAGAGGATACACACTCACCCAGGTTTCTAAGCATAAAGATATTGCAGCAATTTTTTGCATAGTTGCGTGGTATGAACATCCCAGTGCATCCGACTGTCCAGGTAAACTACCCCAAAAGAAAGTTTACCCAGGCTCAGACTCGCATGCCTTCGGTATATCCCTTGTGGAGAATACCATATTGTGATTTTCTCCCGATTTAAAAACAATCTGTTTGCAACAAACCACCGTTCTGCCCTCTCCTGCGCCAGGCCCGAGGCCCGGGCAACTTTCAGGTCTCAGTCTGGCACGCTGATTGTCGTATCTCGTCCACCCAGGCAGGTGTACTCAGTGGGTAAATCAGTGTTGGGGTGAGTCATTAAGTAAAAATAATAAATAGAAGAGGACCCAACACTGAGCCCTGTGGTACTTGCGAGCAACAACCCTGCTCTCGAGGAGAACACATCCCCCACTCGAACCACCTGAGACCTTCCAGTCAAATAGCTTTTTTGGGGTAAGCCACTGTTGCCTACAAAGGTGTTTGGCGTTGTAACTTTCCCAAGAGGAAGCTCGTGACTGACAGTCGAAAGTCTTACTGAGGTCACAAAGGTGACGAAGCATAAGCGGAATCATGGAGAGAAACTTCCATAATAAACGACACAAGATCCATGACTCCCAGTGATGTACTCAGCCTTCCCTAAACCCAGGCTGTTTGTTAAATAATTTAAAACGCTCAGCTACCAATTCTTACAGCCATACATTTCTCTATAATTTTGAAAAAATGGGCAGCAGAGAGATTGGCCTGTGGTTTGATGCATCATCTTTATCTCCTTTTTAAAAATAGGAACAACTGTGGCTCGCTTCAGGGCTGAGGAAATTTGGACTGCCTAAAGCAAAAATTAATGATCTTTGTCAAAGGGACTGACAGGCCAAGATTTTTATAGTTTTAATAAGAGGTATATTAAAGCCATACGAATCTTTGGTCGATTTGTTCTTTAGGGAACTAATCACATCTCTAACCTCATTTATTGTAACATCCAATAGAATTCAAACTTTCATTGGGCACATCTGGCACAATTTCCACTAAAGGATCCACTCCAGAAAACCCAACCTTACACTGTAGATGTGATGCAATACTCACGAAAATCATTTAAAACGTCAGGATGCAGTTTACAAACCTTTTCAGTAGTTTGGGCAATACCACGATAACTGTTTATAATTTCCACATGCTTTTAATTGGATTTGAGTTTTAATAAAAAGAATCATTAGCAGAACATTTGCTTTTTTAATTTCAGATCTATAAATTAGTTTTATTTTCTATAGGTTTTCCAGTTCATTCGATGGAAAGTACCTAATCAAATCATTTAGAATCTATATGCTCTCTCTGTATCTCTAAGTCCCTGTTGTAAAATTCAACTTACAGAAACTCGGCCCCGATCCTTCTGCTTCGTATATGTTTTCTCTGGGAAAGACTGAAAATATAGAGTCCGAAATCAAATTCAGAAACTGTTGAAATTTATCATCTATGTCTCCATTGCCATCATTAGAAATCCCAGTTTATTTGTTCTGTTAATTGTAGAATTTAAACTTACCTACCCACGTCAATTGGCCTGCATTTGACCTTTTCAGTTTTTCGGTGTTTTCGTACTTTGGTTGAATTAACCTAGACAAGATGATCCGATGACAGTGTGCAGCACCGAGGACCCACACTCCATACAATCAAAATTCCAGAGATGTTATCCAGGCGAGTTCTCTCCCCAAGTTTGAACTCATATCATCTGTCTCAGTCGAAAGTCTCCAGAAGAGTACAGAGAGCAATACATGTTTGGTCATCTGTGTTAAAAGAAACATTGAAATCTCCACAAACCACAGTTTTTACTTACTTAGTCGAAGCAATGCACGCTCGATGACTTGCAAAAAGTGTCAAAACAGCCCGTGGGCGCCTATAGAGTGAAATACTCTTACTTACTTACTTAACGTTCTTTATTGAATTACTATAATATACAATAATTCAAAAGGCTATCGACCGTGGTCCTTCCGCCTTTGTAATTAAAACATATAGACTTTTATTTTAACATATACAATTAAAATTTCGATAAGATTGATGAATATAATACACATTTGATCTATAAACAAACAATCAATTTAAACAAAAAACAATTACTAAATGTCCCTGTTCTGTAGTTTTCCCATAGGGTGGATTGAGGGTGTCTTGCACCTGGGGAGAGCATGGATTGCGTTCTAGGCATTATGGCGTGAGTAGGTTGATGTTATTTTCATTTGCAGCGAAACTGTTGGCTAATCTTTTTGTGTTAACTTCACCTCAATTGTTTCTATATTGCACAGCTCATAAGAAAAGTATTAGATGGATTGAGTCTGTTGTTGGGTGACGAATCTTGGTAATTTTCCTCAGGGCTGTTGTCTCGGCAACCTTTAAATTTTCAGTGCTGATGGTTTGCAATTTAGGTAAGGGGATGTCCATATTCAATAATTGGTCTATACAGGTGGTGGTGAGTTCTTGTAGCTGTATCTCTACTTATGCCTTGTGATTTTAGAATTGAAGGAAATAATAACAGGTTTTGTTTTTAAGATAACACCACTAAGCTCAATACATTTCAACAAGACAAAGCATTTATCTCAGAACACACCTCATAATCACTATCAATTCAACCAAATAGCTGTTCCCCCTCCTCTAGAATTTTCCAGTGGCTGGTACCGTTTTAATCTCCCAATCTTTGCTGATTCTATCTCATCAACTTCGCAACCAGTGTTCACTTAAGCATACTATATTTGTATTATTATTCTCCAGTAGAAGTTCCATTTCGTTATATTTTTTTCTGGCTGATTGAATATTAAGATGAAGTAATTTACTCTTGTTCTTTTTGTAGTTTGTAAAAGTAGTTTTTCTTTGGTCCTTTATTCCTGGGGGATATTAGTGTTCTTGTTAGTTTACCATATTGTCTTCCGTGCCTGGGGCATTGTCATGGATTATATGATAATTTCTCAAAAAGCTGATACACTATTTCCATTGTTTTCAAAAACTTCACTGTCGGACTAATTTGGTTTGTTTACCAGTGAGATGATTATCTGATTTTCACTAGAAATTACATTACTGGGTTGCTCTACAATAAGCTTGCCCCTGTTGACCATGCGAATCAGCAACATTATTAAAACTAACACTTTATTGCTACTTACTTTACAGAATTTCAGGTTCATTTATTCTGTGGGTATATGTAAAAGGGTTTTGTTTAATTTGTAAGAAGATTTTACAGCAATTGCAATTTCCTTACAAACATTATATGTATTAAGCCTGTAACCTTGTTTGCTATTTATATCAATTAGTCTACAGTAATATTAAATGGACTACTAATGACAAATACCCATTAAATCCTTATACCCTGGGTTATGGTTTGACCATTGTATCTTTTCAAAAATTGCTTCTTGTTGCGCTGATTAATCTAATACGGGTTAATTCGTGGTATCGGGTTTCGAAATTAGATCACTTCACTGTACTCTAGCATCTCTCTGCATGTTGTTGCCCTTTTCGTATTTTATGGTTATTTGCTTACAAAATACGAAGGAAAAAAAAGCTCAGTTCGTGTATTTATTGCCCCACAATAATGCCGAGACTGAGCGAGTATTGCCCTAAGTCGTTCGCATCAGTGAGGCATTAAATACAGTGTCGTTTAATTCCATTAACACAAGTGAAAAACCACTGCCCAAATCATTATTATTCGCATTTAGTCTTATAAAAACCTTTTATAAAAAGATTGATTTTACAAAATTTTTGGAATTGTTTTGTTTAGAAACTTTTATTTTTCTTAATTCATTTTGCTTTATCTATGTCCATTGTTACCATGAGATTTTATTTTTATGTATTTTTTGAACTTTTCTGACAATAAAGTCATTTCGTAAATTATTTTCTATTTAATTTTGATCTAGGGAATTCTGAGTTTTTCACCCAGAAAAAGTGGGAATTTTCAGCGAAACTTGGTTGGCAACACTGTAATACACGTTCATTAGTGTTTCGACTCTAGCTGAGTTCAGACGGTTTACAAAGTGTAGTGCATAATTTCCTTAATTCTCGGCTTGAGAAGACCCGAGAAAGGTAGCCTCGAGAATTCTCGAGACCCGAGAGAAATTGATAAGAAATCATGAACCTAATCCCTTACCATTCTTCTTTAAAGCCACTATTTTGTCTATTGTGATTTTTCTTCATTAAGATTTAATTTTTTACCTGATATAATTTATAAATTACAAAAAGATTTTTTTTTAAATTACACATTTTCCATCTTTCGAGGTTATATTATGCTAATCCTTCGATGGGCAAAATTGGCATTTGTGCCCATGAGTATATATAAACTATAGCAATATTTTTATTTAAATTTAATTAAAGTATCAAACACAAAAACTTTGGAAATAATTTTTGCTATTAAGTTCATCAAACTTTTCATATGTAGTAGTAGTCTTCTTTTACGCCCACAAAATATATTAAATATTTATTTCAGTGGCGGCTCGTAGGTTAAAAAGTAAGGGGTTGCAATTCTAATGGTTCTTTAAAAAATAAATAAATAACCTTTTAATAAACTTAATGTAAATAGACATACAAAAACTGTAATAAAAATCATACAAGTAGCTACATATATGTTACACATATAGCAAAATAACAAATTATACTTCAATAAATCGTAAATCAGCCTCTTGAGATAAATAAGGTTTTACAGTGGAACTTACAAACCGCATGCTGCTTATGAGACTAAATTCAGCGCCCAATGCCAAGATAGGCATCCTTGTACTTTACGCTTACTCGTAATGAATCCAATTGGGTTTGCATTTTTGATTGCAACCATCGCATCGGCATCGGCTTCTAGGATGCGACGCGACGACGCGATTAAATTAATGAGATTTAGCGACAGCAGTTAAATTTTAATAATTTGGCTGTTATTTCAAGATAACATTAATAAAACAATAAATACAGATGTTGAATAAAATTTTTAAAAATCTGTAACTGTGTAATGATTAATAAAAATATTTTTAAAATTTAATTTTAAACCCTTTTGGGGGTTTTGGGAAACCCAAAAAACCCAAGGAGGAGCCCCCCACTTAAATTTTTTTAAAATTTTTTCCAAGGGCCCCTTGATTAAAAAAATGTAAATAAATTATCACAAAATTTACTACCACCAGGGCCACCAGGACTTCTCTGTTAGAAAACAATTCTTTTGTTGAAATTTTCATTAACATATTTAAGGTGTGATCTTACGAATTTTTTGTGGAAGTTTCCCTTTCAACTGTTGAACTATTTGGGAATTGTTTTCGTGAGCTTTGCTTTTTTACATAACCCCACAAAAATCATCCAGCGGAATGATTTAGTTGGCCAGTTTACGTCCACATTTTTTGAGAAATTCTCCCTTCAAATCTTGCTGTAGTACATGGCACACAGTCTTGTTAAAAATACATATTATTTAAGTCCATGTCCATTATCTCATGTCGTGAAAGGAGGTCTCTCACGAAGGGGGACATAAACTGGAAACTGGCCACCTCGATTATAAGACTTTATTTTTGTGGGATTGTTGGAGTAAGAACCGCTTACACAAACAATCCTCAGACGGTTTAACAGTTGAAAGAGGAAATGTTATAAAATATTTCAACAAAAGGATTGTTTCCTGGCGTGGTGGCCATTTGGCAGATATTGTATTCCAAGTATAATTTTAAAGATTTTTTACCTATTAAAAAAATAATTCCATTTGTTTTTTTTATCAACATTTTGGAAACTTTTTTTGGGAAAATCCCCCTTTTAATTAAATTTTGAACTGTGTTAAAGGCTCCTACACCTAGTTAGTAGAAGAACCTCATAAAGAAATTTACCTTTGGTAATAAATCAAGTGAGCTTTTAATAAAAAACAGCCCACTTAGAAAAAATATTTATTGTTAACATTGGATCACTTATACAAATCATGCATTTAATATAAATCAGACTCCTAAATAATAATTTTAATCAAAGACAATTATAGTTTTTACTATAGACGCACAAAACTAAAAACTGCTAATTTTTGGTAATACGTTTTGGACGCTCGCTTACTAGAGGAGGTGTCCATCTAGGGGGAAAATAAGTTCACACGTTGCTATATAAACAAACACTGTTGCCAAAGCTATAACAATGGTAATCAATGAGCTGACAGCATGAAAAAAGCATTTTTATTATCGCAATCGAGAGCTGGCCCCCCATGTTTTGTTTTTTTTGGCGATAGAATGGTACAAGCATAGTTTGTACTTACTGTGAAAATGATAATCCAGGAATCATAATCGTCACTTTCACACTTGGCACTGCCTTTTTTATTTTAATTTATTAAAAATTATTACATAAAACTGATATTTAGACAACAGTTGTCACAAAAATAACCCCAAAACATTCAATAAAACGCCATATTGAATTGTCATCTGTCGAGCAAAGCCGAAGGCCGAAAGTGGCCGGGAATTTGACTCTACGAAAATTCCCCTGTTTTCCCCGGGGCCTTTTTAAAAAAACTGTCCAAAAAAAAAAATATTATTTTGACATCATTATTTTTCTGTGTAATACTTTATAGAAATAAATATAACAAATATTACTCACAATTTAAAATACAATAGTAGAGCTTAATTTGATGTAATTTTAAGTATAAATTAAGTACAATTTAATCATAATATACTATCAAGTAAATAAAACAGAAAATCTTGGCAGCCACGTTTAAACAAAATAGTATCTGTAGTAACCATTTTCCCGGTTTTGGTGGATTTTTTTGTTTGGTTTCAGGGTTCATTCATCGCTAAGCAGAACCTTTGAATGTACGTTTTTGCCCCCTTTATGCCAAATCAATGCTTTCTCCAGTT
>JAHBCN010008849.1:27500-37297 GCA_019359885.1 Listronotus oregonensis | reverse complement strand
ATATCAATAACTGGAAGTTTGTTTTGTTTGTTAATTGTTTTTAAATTCCTAATGGTAACTTGTTTTTTTGAATAATGGTATTTTGTTTTAAATCCGAGAGAATATTTTTAATACAAATAAATTTTAATCTCCACGTAAAAAATATGCAGAATCTTAAAGAACCTGTTATTTGAATATGCAGAAGAAGTTAATTTATTTTAACGTCTTGAAGGCTGCAGAATATCCTTTAAATGCAGTATGGATCTACAAAAATCACCTTTATATTAAGCATAAATTAAGCTTTCACTCACGGAAGCTACAATTTCATATTTTTAAAGGTATGTATGTCTGTTTTAACTTACCAGAACTAATCTTACTACAACAAAGAGAAGGTAAAAATGTGGTATTTAATTTGACAACGTCGCCAATTTCATTGTAGGTGAATCCGCTTCTAAACTACCTTTAAATTTTTCGTATAATCGTAAGTTGAATAGGCAAGACATATGCCTTGTAAAAAAACTTTTTATTTATAAAATAATTTTTTTTTCCAAAATGTTTACCATAAAAACTTATTAAAGCTAAATTTTACAATTTAAGTTATATTTAATTCCGCGTCTTTACCTCGAGGTGATGTTATTTGAATGTGAGTGCAAACTGCTATGCATGTGGGAAAACGACTAATTTGATAACATTAAATATTGGACTTCCATTGTCTTTATTTGTTAATTGATACACAATGTTCGTTAGTGATGTATCTCCAACCATTTTCAAGTGATAACTACTAACGACTAATGTTATAAAATCCTTGAGACACACATCTTTTTTCGTTCTCTGTAGATGGCACTTAATATATTTATTCTAAAGGCTTGCAATTGCTTTGTTTACCTTTAAGACTATACCAGAAGCAGTGCTTTTATAATTTCAAATAAAAGCACCACTTTCTTGTAAAAATAATCCTGCCGCATAAAATCTAAATGCTAAAAGTATCATGTCTTTCTTGCGGTGACACTTCGTGGTTTATAAACCTATTATAAAATTACATTATACTATTCCTTAAAATATTTGACGTCTTCTAACTCTTTGCTGTTATAATATATCAACCAGTTATAAAGAATCCTTATCGTTGCTAAGTTCTTCCAAATTATCCATGTTAGGAAGTTTTTTTGTAAAAAAACTGTAATTGTTTATTTTTTGAAATGTAAAATTAGGTTAAACTACCCCGAACTTTGCTTAAGTTAAGGGTTAAGATGATTCATCTTGAACCAAGCTTAAACACAGTTCTAGCTTTGAAATGTGTTTGAAACCCGCATTTTTAATAAGCCACTATCTGACCCTAAACTTACAAAGAACTAGAAATGTAAAACCGGGCCTAAGTATTTTAAATTATGTTCTACGTTTTTTTCACGTAACACGAGATTTATTCTTGTTTTGTACACTCGTGTTTCGTACACCTAAACATTTTCCCCAAATATTCTTGTTTCGTACACAAAATTAATTATTTAGTTTTTGACATCTCGAACACCATAAACTGAAGTAGGTTCCTGTCTCTGATGGTTCATAAAATATGGTAAAATGAATTAAAACAATAATCGGGGGAAATAAAAAGCCGCTTTAACTCACCAGAACTAGCCATGACCGACCAGAACCATGGGCTTTTGAATTTGTCTAAATTATCCCTACGTAGACGGTATTAATTTTAATAATTTTTAATATGGTATTTATTTGGGTCGTCACAATGGTCGGTGTACGAAACGAGAAGCATAAAATTGATTAAATAATTCAGTGTACAAAACGAGAATATTTTAGGTAAATTTCTGAAGTGTACGAAACTAGAAAACACCTATAACGAATTTACTGCCAATTGATCATCACTACAAAACCTGCTGATTCTATGGGAAAGCGAGGTTTGTGTTTCTTGCATCGCACCGCTGTTTTTAATTTTTTTTATTGGTAGACACGCTTATAAATATTTTATTGAAAGTGCTTATCATTATTGTTTTGGTACAAAATATGTTTTACAACAATATTTTATTGTTACATTCTTTTATTACAAAGTGTTTACAACAAAGTAAAACTATGCACATTGTTTTATAAATTCTTCGATATTTTTGAGCTATTTTTTTGCTTCAAGAAACAATTACTAGCAAAAGTTTCTCTTAAAAATATCATATTATTTAACCTAAATTGTTACTTTTAATAATAAACTGACTTTATTAAAAAGATAATTAAAAAATAAATAAATTGACTTTGACTTTTTTTTAAAGGTCGGCTTCAGCAAAGCCATCATTTTTATATATCCAATGGCTTTGCTGGCGCCGACCAAAAAAATAGGCACATTTTCTGTACATTTTTGTTAGTTAATTTACTGTAGATTAAAAAAATATTTCATAATATCAAGTTATTTTTTTTTGTCGCTTTAATTTTTTTTAATACTTTTTTATTTTGTAATTTTTGGTTTTATGTAAAAATTAAAATATTTTTTGTAATAAGTATAGTAATAGTTTTTTAGTAAATATTTAAAGGTTTTCTTGTAAACATTGAGAGTTTGGTTTCGGCCATTTTGATTTTCTTACATACACCACAATCTGACCAGGATTTTAAGATGTTTTCCCATTGACACCGCACAGGTAGCCAGTGTTAATAAGCCAGACCGTTACACTTACATGTATTAGTCCATAACATAAAAACTACCAAACCGATTTTAGTGAAGTCGTTACTGTTTCGTAAGTTGAACTTAATGTAAGCCAGTTAAAAATAGAATGTCCACAATCCGAATATTAGTTTCGGAGAAATGCGGGGACAAACTTACATACATACACCTAAAAAAATGTACTTTTCGGACATGACCACAATTTTCATCAATTTTTACATACAGGTTTTTTTTTGGAGCCAATCACGAATCTAAAATTGGTTTTTTCCGGCAACCTCTCGTTTTTGACTTATGATGTCTCCAAATGGACTAACCTTAAAATTATCCTTTCTTGAAACTGATTACCAACAAATTGAAACATACACTGATTAGGCACTTATATATTAAGCAAATACACTTAAATTTACAATAATTTATTGTCTATTTTTAGTAAGAATAATGTCAAATAAATCCACTATTTTATACTTTGTAATAATATATATGATAAATATGTTCTATAGTTTTGTGGCAGATTCATGTTTCAGTTTCTTATATTTGGGATACTCGCCTTACTACTTTTTGGAAAATGGAACCTCTCCGGTCCAGATCCGGGGGTATACAAGCTGATCCTGTTAATTATTGACCTATGAACTTCCCAGATCGCCTGAACAAAAGAAGAAAACCCCAAAAACACAAATATTACCCACGTTTCGGTGGCAAGTCGGCCACCGTTGTCAAGATGCAAACTAAAACAAAAAAATTAAACTAAATTTTAAGACATTTTTGCTCTAGAAAATTCTGATAGCTTTTTTATGCTTTTATGACGTTTTGTCATAAATGACAGGTTATTTGACTGGTGCATGTATAGTATTCAAAAACACAAAAAATGTTATTTATAAGATCCCTTGTGAATGTAATACATTTTATAATGGTAAAACTTCCAGACCATTAGCCAAACGCATAAAGTTATAGGTCATAAAGGAGCATATTTTAAAAAACATCTTTAATGATAGTCAAAACTTATGGTAAAGTTAGGCATACCTTATCTGCTACTGAACTGTTGAACAATATATTATTTTATGCCGAAATTGTTAAATTGTAAATTAAAAAATAAATAATTAAAGACTTTAATTACGGGTTTTTCTCTGTGACTTGCTATTTTAGTTTAACACTCAAATCATACCTATCAACCTATCTGCTGTTTTTAAATTCTTTTTTATATAATTTTATAAAATGTACTACTTGAAGACACAGAGTTACCGCCCAATGTTTGAGTAATAATAGGTTTCTTTTAGAAGCGGTGTGGATATCTTTTATTAAGCTATATCAAACACCATCTTAAAAGGAAGGTGTTAAAAATTTGATAAGATTTTGTAAAGTGGTTATTTAGGTGTGTGCTGTTGCTGGGAATTAAATAGATATTATTAACCGAAAAATCTGATATAGAAGACCGGATGTTATTTTTTACTTTTATTTTTTTTTTTTATCTAGTTTGTGCAATTTTTCGAGGTTCTCGTTTCTCGTCGAGACGAAAGACTAATTTTTCTTTCCTTCAAAGGTCAAGACCTTAACCTCCCTTAACCACAGTTCCAGCAACGGATATTACTGTTTCTTCTTCTAAATGTCACACTGTTGTCTCCTTCTGTTTCTTTAAAAAAAAAACTCTTGCAACTTCTTCACATCATTCTTGCTAAATCGTTGCTTGAAATCTTGCCCGACTCCTATAGGTTTATTTAATTGTTTCGAATTGAAGTGTCTAGACAAGAACTGGGATATTTTTTCAAGTCTGACCATTCTTAACGCCTAGTTTATATCCGGGTCACGTAGACCCTCAATAAAACTGCCTATTCTAATGCCTGTTTCGAATGTCGAATGTTTTCTGAAATGTAATACCTCCATGGCTTCAGACACCTGTAGTATAGCTACATTTTTTAGAGGTTGCTTTAAATGTCGTAGCTCAGCTTAACAGAGATTTTTTGGTATCTTAAATACAGCCAATCACCAGTGTTATTATTTGAAAGGTGGCGCAGAGAACACAAAAAGACCTTGCTATAAGAAAAACATAAAGATAACCCTGTTTTTTTCCTTTTTGATTGAAAAATGTTGATTTAATTATAATTTAATGGCGATACTATTAATAAAAGTTTTATCAAGAATCAAAAAACAAACATAATCGTTTTTAATAAAACCTTATTTGTGCATTTTTCGCAAAGAAAAGTCGGAAAACCGCTAAAATTGACAATTTTTTAAAAAATTCCTACCTTGGCACATTTAAAGTTGAAAAGCTGATCTTCCGGAAAATGATTGCTTTTAACATGTTGTCTAAAAAGGCTAAAGGCGGACGCTTCCGACGAGTAGTTTTTTTTTATATATTTTGCAGTAATAATAAAGTTAGTAAATGGATTGGAACTACATTTTAAAAGGCGAAATTTTTTTATCCTCTGTGAAGCGAGATATCAATCAAATTGTGCAGCCCTTAAAAAAGGTTGTGGGTACAGCCACCCAAAAATCGTCCAAGTGCGAGTCGGAGTACGAACTCACTCATGAACAATCATGAACCTACGTTTTAAATGACTTTTAAGTTTAATAATTTTTTACATCTTTTAATGATAACATTGATTACAAACTAAATTGTACACCATTTTACATCAAATAACTTTATCAAAAACTAGCAACATGTCACGGTTTCACACGAGTGGACCTTTTTTTATAGCTTATGGTACTCACAATCAGTAAAAATGTAGTATTCTAAAGTTGAAAAAAAAATTGAAATCGGTTCAGTAATTTTTGAGTATATTTGTTGCAAATATACAAAAATACAAATCTTCTACTCTTTATAATATTATAATATAGTATACAGGGTGTTAGGGAAATTGACCGAATCCTTTATTCCATGGTATGAACTCTATGCTCTAAGTCCATGGACTTAGAGTTTAGTCCATTAATCTGAGCAACTTTTTCAAAGAAACTATATATCGGAAATAATAAAAAGATTTTTACTTCCCGTACAAAGTTAGCATCCACAGCAGCAGCTTTGTATAGAAAGTCCATTATTTTTATTTCCAGTAGGCATATGGTTACTTTGGGAAGCTTAAAGCTTGAATTTGTAATTTATGTATTTATCTATACAGTATACAGGGTGTCCCACGACGAACCGACGCGGTCGATTTCTCAAAAACTTAGCCACGGAAAATTTTAAAATTCCCAGAAAATTCTAGATATATTTCGTGTATAATATGCTATACCTAAGTCTAACCGTTCTCGACATATCTTGAATTTTATGTCAAAAATGACGTTTGCAGACCCCAAAATAAAGAGAAATTTTTCCTATACGGGATGCTCTATTATTTAAATTAAGTTGAATTCCTTGTGAAAAGAGGCCCAATTTTGTATATTGAGTGGATATTTTGGGTGTAAATTAATACAGGATGACTAAAAATTAAGTTCAAAAATTAACTAATAAAAAACGTAAAAAGTCAATATGTCAAATTTAAACATTCACTGTTTTTTTTTGCACAAAATTGTTGGTTATTCAACGATATCACTGTAGAATATTTAAAATTATTTTGTAATATTGGATTTTATATCATCTGATATAATATGGAAAGAATACTTATTAGCCCTCTATTTAAATGGTTGATATTTTCGGGAGTTTTGTATTTTTACCAAAAAAATCTGTAAATAAATAAAACACGATTTTTTAAATTAAATTTTAAACTAAATTGTTAAATAAAATAAAAGTACCTAAATGTAAACCTTATTTCTTTTTTTATAATCCACAAAAACACACAAACATTGTGGTAATCATCTAAAAAGATAGTTAAGATTGCCTTACTTTCCCACTGCTATTTCCTGCTGAATATTTTATTTTCTATTATTCATAATTGATATAGGTATTATTATTTATTCGGTTACCTAACGTTACGTCTCATAAGAACACCTAATTTAAATATAAGAAATACTTACCTAAAATAAAAAATGCCGGGTATGTTACCCTTGGATTTGCAAGATAAAACCAACTCCCTCCAGTCATTTTGTTACGATATTAAGTAACAAACAATAAACACAAAATTATAGTCACAATTAAATAAACACTAATCACTAAAATAAAATGTTTTTATCAATCCAAAAACTCCTGCAACCACAAAATATAATCACACAAGGCAAAACAAACTCCAAACTAATACGGCGCAAAGGGCACGAAACCACAACACAAACGGCGATTGATGAGACGACGACGCCAACGGTGGTGGATGGTACAGCGCGGATATCACTATGCCGCGCGCCGATGCATTAAAAGGTATTCCGGCCCTCATAAAAGTATAATGTGTTGCCTAACTGCACATTGATTTATCAGTGTGTAAGGGCAACACATTAAATTATTTCATGGAATTTTGTTATTGCGCAGAATCGGCAAGGCCAAGTCTGACAGTTATTTTTATACTGGCTGGACATTTTGATCGAATGGGCCATAGCATTGGGCTTCCATACACGTTTGGAAAACTTCCTGAAACCACTGCACTTTTATATTTATCGTGCGAATATTAAAATAAGGTAACTTTATTGGGTAAATGTTTTAGTTTTCGAAATGACAATTTAACATTTTGCAATTCTAGAATTGCTATAGGGTTTTTTTAAGATTTTAAAGATTAGTGGCCATGACGCCCCGCAGTCATGGCCCACTAATAACAAAATTAAAGATCCGTATAGCAATTTTACAATACAAAATGTTAAATTGTCAATTATTTCGAAAACTATAAATTTTCGGAATAGAGTAATTAATACAAAGTTACCTTGTTTTTTAATACGATAAAAATATAAAAGTAGGGGGTTCCATTTGAAAAAATTGACTTTTTACGTTTTTTATCAGTTAATTTTTGTGCTTAATTTTTATTCACCCTGTAATAATTTACACCCAAAACATCCACTCTATATACAAAATTGGGCCTCTTTGCACAAGGAATTCAACTCAAATTAAATAATAGAGTTGCCGTATAGAAAAAATTTCTCATTATTTTGGGGTCTGCAAACATCATTTTTGACATAAAATTCAAGATATGTCGAAAACGGTTAGACTTAGGTATAGCATATTATACACGAAATATATCTAGAATTTTCTAGGAAATCCAAAAATGCAATAATATATAGGGTGTTTCATTAAAAATAAGGAAGTTAGCTTCGACTTCCGGTACAGCCGGAAGTGCCACTATCTTGAAAATATTTTAGACGAGTTGCTCTCATCGATATTAGTAAACTACCAAATTTTCAAAATTTTCCGTTGTTAAGTTTTTGAGAAATTGACCGCGTCGGTTCGTCATGGGACACCCTGTATAGTATAGGTAAATTCTTAAATTACAAATTCAAGCTTGATATAAAGATTATCGGGGCTAGTTCTCTCAAATATACAATTTTAATTTGTAATTTAAGCATTTATCTATATTATAAACTATAGATAAATGCTTAAATTACAAATTCGAGCTTACGCTTCTTTTTGCGAAAACATTAATTATTTTGTCGACATCCAGCTGCACATCTCTATGTATATTTAAGAGAGCCAAATCTAGCCCCCGATAATCTTTCCTATACCATTGAGGCGCGCAACCAAGATTTGATCCCACGGAGAAGTGAAAACAATCTTTACGCGCTAGCTACGCTGACCGGAAGTGTAGCCAAAATTTGTAGAAAAAATTTCATGTTTGGGTACATATCTTGGTCGCACGCCTCAATATGATTAGCTATCGACTATGGTATGATCAAATTATTTGATTTTTCCATTTTCATCCGAAGTCGGTATTCACTTAAAACTGTAGATTCATTATCGCTAATGAACTGGCGGTACATCTAAAACGCTTTTTTCAGTTTTTCAATTTTTTATTGTAACGTCCAACTGTTTCTGTCGCCTCTGCAAATAATTGCTTAAATAAGGACTTAGCGTTTTGGCGTTTCGATTGTAATACTTCTATGACATCCTTTTTATCATCAGCCTATCGATCTCAATAGACCGTGAAAGTGAGACTTTACCGGTTACAACCAAGGAAGTTTAAAGGTGTATGGAAGCCCAATGCTATGGCCCATTCAATCAAAAATGTATCCAGCCCAGTATGAAAATAACTGCCAGAGTTGACCCTGCCGATCTGCGCAATGAGCAAAATTCAACAGATTTTGGGGCAATTCTCTACTTACACACTGAATCAGTGCCTTAGTTAGGGTAAACATTATACTTTTATGAGAGCCGTAATGGTCTTAGGTTGTCTAAGGTTTTTGGTGCAAGGGTAGCGTATGAAACTATATCCGCGCTGTATCGTCAACCGTCGTCGTCTCGTTCGTCTTTTTCGTTGTGGTTTGTGCCCTTTGCGCCGATTGTTTTGCTTTGTGTGAGTACCTATATTTTGGGGTTGCAGGAGTTTTTTGGATTGATAAAACCTTCTTATTTTAGTGATTAGTGTTTATTAAATTGTGATTATAATTTTGTGTTTATTGTTTGTTACTTATAATATCGTAACAAAATGATTAGAGGTTATATGGTTTTGTCTTGCAAATCCAAGGGTAACATACCCGGCATTTTTTACTTTATGTACGTATTTCTTATATTTAAATTAGGTGCTTCTTATGAGACGTAACGTTAGGTAACCGAAAAAATAATAATATATCAATTATGAATAATAAAATAATGAAAATTTCATAGGAAATAGCAGTGAGAAAAGTAAGGCAATCTTAACTATCTTTTAGATTTTAGATGATTGCCACAATGTTTGTGTATTTCTGTGGATTATTAAAAAAATAAGGTTTACATTAAGGTACTTTTTATTTATTTGGATTAATTAATACATTTCATTAAAGGATCAAAATTATTAATTACCGGCACCAGGCAAATTTTAATATATACAGGTCCCTCTAATTGAATAATAGAAAGTACAATTTTATGCTAAAGTTCCTTTTTGCTTTTTCTGCATTTGCTTTTGCCAGCTGAAATAAGATTTTTGGCTTCTTAAAATTTTACATTAACAACTTTAAGCTCGACATACTGTAGACACATAATATTTAACGGATACTGTTACAATGGATACCTAGGTATCAAAGTTTACTAAACATTTTTAACCACTGTTATTCTGTCTCGGGAATGTTTGTTATTAGGGTTATGCCTAAAAAGAGTTAAAAAAATTTTTTCACTTTTTAATGACAACCAGAA
>JAHBCN010008849.1:0-22500 GCA_019359885.1 Listronotus oregonensis | reverse complement strand
ATGCCTTTGTGGAATCTTACAAAATAAAAGAATCAGATCTAAAGGGTTCAATAAAACAACATTAATTAATTTTGTCTTGGGACAGTTCACAAAGGCCTAAAGCCTAAGGGGGCGTCCATAAATTACGTGAGGCATTTTTCATAATTTTTTGAAGCCCCGCGCCTCCCAGTGTGATTTCGTAAGATTTTTCTCAACTCTCTCCCCCTCCCCAAATCTCGCGTGAGATTTTTTTTAAAATGTGTGTTTTGTCTGTAATCGCGTTGGATTACTGTGCGGCTCTGCGGGGTTCGGACAAATACGACAAACACTATTTTCGCCATATTTTCATTCTATAGAAACAGTTTTTACTTTAAAAGAAATACGTGATATTTGCCAAGACCTCCTTCTTCCCCAAGTGAGATTTAGAAAGATTTAGCTTTACCCCCTCCCTCCCCTTAAACACCTCACGTAATTTATGGATGCCCCCTAATAACTATCGTACCGTGAGTGTCTTAACTATGGAAAGAGGTAGTTTATTAACATGGGAATATTTAAAGATTTGAAGGAAAAGGGAACACAGCCTGGCCACACAATATAGGGATGAATAAACCAACAAAGTGGACAGTCAAGGGATGCCTAGAAGTGGAACTACGTGTTGCCTTATTGGGAGCTGCGAGAGGAGAGATTAAACTGGCTAAACCCTCACCAGGCATAAGAACAATATTTTAAACAGGGTCTGATTTGGGATACTTACAGATTAAACGAGGAGGGGGGGAATACTTTCCCGAAAGAGAAATTTAAGCTTTTTAAAGCGCTGAGGCAATGGGGTAATATATTCATGCTAATTAAGGGTATTCTCAAAAATAACGCCAACCAGCTTTAATAACTCTGTTCTGACGAACTTAACGACACAAGGATGATATTTTGCAATCATCTGATCAAAACTCGACAAGAACCAATTAAAAAATAACCAACAAGTGACACCCAGGGCCATACTAAATCTATGGGCTGTTTGGGCTACAGCCCAGAGGCGCCACAAAACTGAAGATAAAGAATTTTTAAATATGCTTAAATCTCCATACTTTAATTAATAAATTCAGGAAAGGATGAATGCACACCCCGACTAAGACCGCTGAGTGAGGTAGCGTTCGTGGCTCGAGATCGCACTTTTCATGCATATTAAAGATGAGCTTAACGGCCATTTTTAAGTCACCGGTACATCGGTGACGGTAACTTATAAATCGCCGCCTCTTTTAAGGGCGACTTAAGTCGCTGTTTAACCCAGAAATGGTTATAATTGGGGTTTATAGGATATTATCTTGGGTTAGTAGTGGTTAGTTTTCGTTAGCACTCGGTAGTAGAAGCTAATATATGTGATAAAAGTTGTTATTAAATTTAAAGTTTATTAATTTTAGGGTTGCTATTTTATGATAAATTATAAATTACATTAATACAAAAAGACTTAAAATACCAATATTTTTATTTTATTTGTTTATTTCCATAAACATAATATAGAGAAAAAAGCGAAACAAAAAACAAACACATTAACCAAACAAAGAAAGGCCGGCAAAAAGTAAACAATAAAATAATTTATTAAAAATACCACAAAGAATAGCAAAAAACGGAAATTCTAAGTACTTACAAAAAAATTAAATGTTTCATTTGAATTAAAAAATATGGGTTTGCTTGTCTTCTGTAAATTTATTATATTTCGACGTTCTGTTATTATTTGTCCCGCCTTTAATAAAAGTCGTTCATATTTCATAGAATCTAAAATTGAATATATTGTCATAAGAAAAAAAAACCTTATTATGTAAATTATTCAACATATGAAATCAAGTGTTACATATCACTTTCTGGCCTTTACTTTTATTTTAACCAGTGTCTTATAAACTTGTTTCGTAATCAGTGTAGTTATTTTTTATGATATGATTTAAAAACCACCTTCCACCATACTTTGACTAAATAAGAGTGTAATTAGGTGGGTTTTTTTCTTTGTTTCATCATTTTTTTAAACTTGATGCGATTGTATAACGCGATCAACTTTCTCCTGCAAGAGAGATTTCATACGATTTACAGTAAAAGTAAAAACCAAATGTATGCAGTAATATGTATCTTATCTAAGTTTATGTGTATTTTATTATTAAGTTAAAGTACCTACCCGTGTTATATTATAAAATGTACTTCATTGCAAATTGATGTATCCTATTTGATGGTTTTTGTTCAATATTTGGAATACTTTAAAAAACTTAGATAAAGAAACTCGTGTGGAACGCTCTAAAAGAGACATTTATGAAAATTATTTTAGCTATTAAAAAATCCCTTTAAAAATCGATTTTTGAATAATATATATATATATATATATATATATATAATATATATATATATATATATATATATATATATATTTATACTGACATTGTTGCGTCACCTGTAATGCTGCGTCATATACTGACGCAGAATTACATTCAGTTTAATTGGCTTGTTGACGTCACGCTGAATATAACCATACCTATTTATAGCTGACGCAGAAATGTAGGTTTTTTAGAAAAAATCGTTGACGTTCACGAAATTGCCAGCAGAGGTCGCTTTCGCGGCTTGGAGTATACCGGCAGCGTGAATATTATTTTACTTTTATAGATATTGCTGCGTCGAAATGCAGTGACAACATTGCATTCCACATTAGTGACGCATCATTATCAACAGATTATACTAGTGTATATCACAAAGTGACCTTTGGATGCAGAAATGTCATCGATATAAAAAATTATATACAAGTAGGATTTCATTTTATTTGGGAATTTCTTTGTTTTTATTAGTTGTTTCCGATACTGATATATTTAAGTTTCATTTTGCCGCTAATTCTGCGTCTTACATGTAAAAATATGTTGGATTTTTAAGGGGTTATTGTGTATTGTAACGACATAGTGAAGGACGAAACGGTGTTATATTTTTACTTATAATTCAATTGTCTTGGACAGTTTGGGTTTAAAACAAATGTGAAGATAATATATCTGTGTAATGACGCCTGTTTTCCTTGTATTTAGGTGAAAACGTTAGGTTTATTCAGCTATTTTGCGAATAAACTATTTGATTTAAAATATGAAAATATATTTTCTACATATTTCGCTACCATGTTAGATACAAACCGGGTACCTTTGTAAATAAAAATCATTATTCAGTAGGTATGTACAGGGTGTTTTCTAATTGAATGTCAATATTTAAGGGGCAAGTTTTAGGTTTTAGAAATAAAACATTACATAAACATATGTTCTAAACGTCTTAACTTTTGAGATATGGGGTGGTAATTTTTTTAAAAATAAATCATTTATTATGATATCTATAATACTACTTTAGATATTTTAATGAAATTGGCACATTGTGCTTTGTGTCAAGAGGCAATTTTTAATGTGCCACATTTTTTTATTTCCACAAGTGGTGTTCATACGGTATTTGACCGGCCTATTTTGGCAGATATTTGTGGTACGCCACTGATTACTCTTAAAATTTTGAAGAAGGTGAAAAATTAAAAAATGATACAAATCCCTTGTTAGAAAATAAGGCATGACCACAAATAAAAATTTGTGTAGAAAATCTGTACACTAAAAGTAAAAAAAACACCTTTTTTTAATTTAAAAGACTGATCTTATTAAGATTACTTCTCTACAAGAATATTTAAAATATTTTTTTAGAAAATAGAAATTTTCTGTGTGCTTGTTACGAAATCGTTTAAATCTGTATGATATGCAAAATATACTTTTGAGCTTTTACTAATGTTACAATAAACAATTCTTGGAACATAATGACTGTTTGTTCTTTTACAAGATTTACAATTAAACGTTTAAATTTGCAAAGTAGGTACTGGTAAATCACTGACGTTTAACCAAATTATATACTTTCCGATCAATAAATTTAATTAAAATGTGGTACATAAAAAAATATTACTAAAAAAATCTCTGTTCCCCATAAAAACAAGTCTTAGTACCTTTAAAGGGAAATTGCCAAGTGCCAAAAGTTTGAAATAAAAAAAGAGCAAAAAGGTACCAAGCGCAAGGAAACAGTAATCGATACCTTCTTATTTTAAATACGTTTGAACACAAAGGTGCCAACAACCATATTTAGTGTAATTAAAAGCTTATTGCTAAAAATTACCAACGCATAATAATTTTAAATAAAATCAGATGAATAATAATTTTCAGAATTAATATTTTTTCGTCCTACCCTAAAATTACAAATTTGGCACTTGTCCCTTTGTTGCTCTAGACGAGCGATATGTGCCTTGGATTTTATACTTGTTAAAATATTTAGACTAGAGTATGTAAATCCCATGAAAAAAAACTCCTGTAAAATATGGGCCAAATTAATTTCCAAAAATTTCAGCCTCTGAAAATAACAAAATCTAAAATTAGACCAAGTTCTTTTTAACTTGGCAAGTTTTTTACTGATCTGTCTCTTTTAGTGAAAAACATTACTAATATTAAAAAAAGAACATTCACTAACTTAGCCAGATCAGAATTGAATTGTATTGTATTGTAATGAACGGGGTCGCTCGGCTCTAGTGTAGCCCTCCTTCACTTCGACCTAAAGAGATCTTTTGTGAATACCCTTCGTTGGTTAGTGCCCGGTAATTCCTATACCTTTAGCAAAGTTCAGGATACTACGCGGTGCAAGTTGAATAATATCTCTAGGAGTCGAGGTATTTAAGCCGTTGTCGGGTCAGTTCTCTGCATTCACAGGGAATGTGTTTCGCAGTTTCGTTTGCTTCATGACAAAACCGACATTGTTCATCCTCAGTCTTTCCTATTTTTTTGAGGTGATACCTATAAGGGCCATGTCCTGTTAGGAAGTCGGTAACCAGTTAAAGTTCATTTTATTGAAGTTCCAGTAGCTTCTTTGTGTACTTAGGTGAATGCGAAATAAATCTTTTCGCCTGCCTTTGTCCTGAGATGTTGTTCCAGTAAGTCTCTTTTTGCCTTTTTTCCCATGTTCTGAGTTCCTCGTAGAGGTGGCCTCTAGTGGTGCCACAGAAGGGTTCAGGTCCATAGAATGGTCTCTGTGCTCCTTCCTTGGCGAGTTGATCGGCAATTTCATTGCCCTTCACTCCTTCATGTCCTGGTACCCACTCCAGAGTAACTCTGTTGTGTTTGGCCAGTTGGTTTAGAGATTGTCGGCATTCCCAGGCTAGCTTTGAATTAAAAGTGCATGAAGTCAATGCCTTCAAAGCAGCCTGGCTGTCCGATAAAATATATATGATTGCGCCTCGAAGGCCTTTTTTGGCACATTCAGAAGCGCAAATGTCAATTGCATGGATTTCAGCTTGGAAGATGGAGGGAGCCCTGCCGAGAGACTTTGAGAGTCTGCATCTAGGTCCAAAGACACCAGCTCCAACCCCTTGTTCCATCTTAGATCCATCAGTGTACCAGACAAGTGAGCCTTTTTCATGCTTTGGTGCATTATCACTCATAGTTTGGCGGTCTTGAATAACCACTTTAAAAGAGCGCTGGAAGTCTCGCACTATAGGCATCATGTCCGTGGGTTTGGTCAGAGCTTCAATCTTGATTTTTTACAAAATTTTAAGGTGTCCAGTCAGGTCTCCTGACTTTATATTTTGTGTCTGGGTTACTCTGGAGGCACTCAGTATCGCCTCCCTCTTTATGTGCAGGTGCAGGGGAAGGAGGTTCAACATTGTCTCCAGAGCTGCCGTTGGGCAAGTTTTCATTGCTCCAGTAACTCCCAGACAGGCAAGTCTCTGCAGTTTCAGAAACTTTCCTTGTGTAGTTTTTTCCTCTGTTTTTGGCCACCAGACCAGTGAGACATAAGTAACTATAGGTATTTCAACTGTAATGTATGACCAGTAGATCATTTTGGATTTTAGACCCCATGTTTTACCACATAGTCTGCGGCACGCCCATAGTGCTGTTGATGCTTTTGCGATAGTACTTTTTATTTGCGAGTTCCAATTGAGTTTCTGGTCAAGAATAATTCCCAGATATTTTACTTCTCTAGAAAGTTTGATCGTAATGCCGTTTAACATAGGAGCTATAAACCTTGTTTTCCTCCTTTTTGTAAACGGTATTATAATTGTTTTACTTGGATTGACATTTAGCCCTTCCGTTGAGCACCAGTTTTCAGCCAGATCAGTAAAACACTTGCCCAGTGAAAAAAAGAACTTGGTTCTAAATTTAGATCTCAGTACCTTAAGAGACTGAGATTTTTAGATAGGAACTTGATCCTTATTTTACATACTTTTGGTGAAAAAAAAAATGATTAAGAGAAAGTGACAAGATATTTTTCCAAGTAGAATGGGACTTGGTGTCCGATAGGTAAAATGTCGCAATTTTTCATCTTTAGTGAATAAAATGTTGTGTCATTTTAAATTTTAAGACAACTATGGCCTCAGAAACTCAGATTCAATCAGATTGCAAACTTTTAAATACTTCCTAAATCTACCGCCGTTGTTTTAGGGCGTTCCGAGTAGAAAAGTGCAGTTTTCATAATTTTTTCTTTACTTGTGTCCTAAAGCCTATTTCAAATTTCAAATTTCCACTTAGTTAGCCAGCCAGAAGTTACTTGAAGTAGGCAGGTATTAGAATTTTGTGTAATATACACACTGCGTGTGTAAGGCCGAAACTCGACGAATCTTTTTAATAGTATTATCCTTTCCTTCATATCCTAAAATAAAAAACTGAATTCTACTCTTCTATTTTGACGCAGTTACCAACGTCGACGTAACTTAACGTTCTTTATTTGATGTAGCATTTAACATAGCCGGCAAAACCATAAAATATAAATTTTGTTTAAAAAATATATTGTTCTTTACTTCAGAAACACGGCAACAATGCTGACGCAACTAGTGCGTTTATGTGAAATAAATATTCACGATCTGATGTTCAAATGGTGGTAAAGTGAAATGTTATATATTGTGGCGCAGCAGTAACTGTAAAGTAAAATGACGTAACAATGATGATTATATGAATTGAAAAAAAACTTTTTTCTTTTGGGAGTATATTAAAAATTGAATACGTTATCGCCTATTGCCTCAAAAAGTTGATCAATTTGACATATAATAATAGCATATACTTCAGTATTTCATGGTGATGCAAAAATGATAGCCAACTAAAATGATGCAACAATGTTGTTAAGATGTATATATATATATATATATATATATATATATATATATATATATATATATATATATATATATATATATATATAAAATATAATATAATATTATTAGCAATAAAGAATAATATTTATTATATTTAAATGTTTATTTATCTTAGGATATAAAATATAACAATTAAGATTGATATAAGGTTATTACAATATAAGTGCACTTACATCTTTGTGAGGTTGTACATGTTGTTATATTCATAGATTAACAAACAGTTGAAGAAGGTCTTTAATATATTAATAAAATAATTTTAAAAGAGGATTCATTTATAAACTTACATGATTAATAAAACAAATTAAAATCTTATATATATATATATATATATAAATAATATATATAAAATATATAATATATATATATATATATATATATATATATGTATATATATATATATATATATATATATATATATATATATATATATATATATATATATATATATATATATATATATATAATATATATATATATATATGTAATATTTAAAATTTAAAATATATATATATATATATATAATATATATATTTTATATATATATATATATATATATATATATATATATATATATATATATATATATATATATATATATATACAGGGTGTTACTTAATATGGTATGTCATAATTTGAAGGAGGCATTCCTGGATCGATTTTTAAGTCGAAAAGTTCATATAAACGTGGGCCCTAAAATGCTTAGTTATTAAGATACAGGGTGTTAAAGTTTTAATTTTGCTTTCGTTTTTTCTTAATTATTCTTTAACCAAATGACCTAGCGGTACAAAATTTGGGATCTGGGGGTTTTCTGAGGCGAGAAATTTAAATTCGTCCACGCTTTTGATGTTGCTACTAGAGGGCGCCAGCTACGGCCTTCCTCACTTGTTTTAGATGTCGTAACTTTTTTTAAGCTTAGAATATTGACCTGTTTATTAAAATAAGTTACTATAAATCCATCTGCATCAAAATGTATACTTTATTTAAGTGTCTAGGAGTAGCCGTTCTCGAGATAAACACATTTTAAAGGATCCCACAATTTTTTAGGGAAAAATGAATTTTGCCAAATTGTTTTCAAACTTTGCATAGTGGTAGTTCTTAACACGGTGATCAAAAGTCTTTTTAGGGCAAAAACCCCCGAAAACGTCCAAAAATCACCCCAAAAGTCACTGGGGAATTGGGGACCTTTGAGGGTGATTTTAGGGTGATGTGGGCCGAGCTGGCGCCCCTACTAGCAACATCAAAAGCGTGGACGAATTTAAATTTCCCCCTCAGAAAACCCCCAGATCCCAAATTTTGTACCGCTAGGTCATTTGGTTAAAGAATAATTAAGAAAAACGAAAGCAAAATTAAAACTTTAACACCCTGTATCTTAACAACCAAGCATTTTAGGGCCCACGTTTATATGAACTTTTCGACTTAAATGGGATCCAGGAATGCCTCCTTCAAATTATGACATCCCAAATTAAATAATTTATAATATATATATATATATATATATATATATATATATATATATATATATATATATATATATATATATATATATATATATATATATATATATATGTTAACGTAGGTTTTCAGGGTTTAGAATGCCCAAGTGGTTATTCGGGCTCATTCAAATTGTTTGAATGGAAATTTGAAAATTTCTGATTGTCTGGACTGCCAGACGAGTCACCAGGACAATCAAGAACTTGAAATGCCAAATGAGATTTTGGCGAAACGTCGTTCCTCTACATTTCCAAACGAACGGATTGAAACCCGGAATAACACTTAATTCATATATATATATATATATATATATATATATATATATATATATATATATATATATATATATATTATATAATATATATATATATATATATATATATATATATATAATATATATATATATATATATATATATATATATATATATATATATATATATATATATAATATGTCTCCGAAATGGTAAGAGATAGGTTTGTAGCTTAATTTGGCAAAGTTAGCATTGGGGAGCTCAATAATACACCCTAAAAAATTTAAAGTTATCTTTTGTACTTTTGGAAATATTTCGGAATAACTGAAATTTGCGATTTTCGTTTTTATTTTTTACTGGTTTATTTCAAAAGTTAGAAAAAATCTAAAAATACAATTTATTTTCGAACTTTTTGCGCTTTATGTATTGGTAAAGTTATTTTTTACGACTTTTCGTTTTCGTTAAACCATCATCAACTTAATTTTTTTAAATACGGACCTGGGTTTTTTATTTAATTTTTTTGATTATTATCCCAATTACAAAAATTTATATCACTTAATATTTATTTAACAAATATGGAACGCCCCTATAAGAAATGATGTGCGTTCCTTGTCTAACTCATTGTCTCTTATGGAAAATATGTTTATTTAAAGGAAAAATATTAAGTGTTATACATCATTGTAGTTGAAATTAAAATTGCTTCAAAAAAATGCAATTAACAATTGCGGGCCGTATTTAAAAAAATAAAGTTGATGATGGTTTGGCGAAAAAGAAACGTCGTAAAAAAATAATTACTTCTCCATTGGATGAAGCGCAAAAAGTTCGAATGAGAATGTATTTTTAGATTTTTTCTATTTTATGAAATAAACTCGTAAAATAATAAAAACGAAAATCGGAAATTTCAGTTTTTTGGCCATATTTCTAAAAGCACAAAATATAACTTCAATTTTAAAAAGGTATATTATTGAGCTCCCTTATACGCAACTTTGCCAAATTTAAACTACCCACCTATCTCTTACTGTCTCGGAGATCCCCATACTGGCCCTCCTTATGTTGGACACGCTGTATATATATGTTTATTGTCAGTCTGAAAACTCTGACAATAAACACTGTGTTTCAAGCTAAAATTTGGCTCGTTTTCTCGTTAAATAGTCTTGTCGAATGTCATTCGAGGAAGAATTTTCTGGACAAAATATTTCTTTTGTTTTATTCAAGTTTGGTGCTTTTATGGAAATTTGGTTCATATTTTTTTTACAAAACCAATTGCCTGACGGCTCGTGATTTTGTTCTAAGATAGGTTTAAAAAGTCCGTGCAAAAATAAAAACTACTTACTTGTTTGGGGTAAACCTTTTTTATTTTTCTACATAGTCTCCTTTTAGGCTTATATACTTCGTCCAACGATGTTCCAGTTTGTTGATCCCTTCCAAATAATAGGATTTGTCCAAGTCTGCAAAATATCGATCAGTGTCTCCAATCACTTCCTCGTTTGAATAGAATCTTTGTCCCGCCAGCCATTCCGTTAAATTGGGGAACAAATAGTAGTCCGAGGAAGCCAAGTTTGGAGAATAGGGGGATGTGAAACGAGTTGGAATCCTATTTCCATTAATTTTGCGAACACAACTGCTGAGGTGTGTGCTGGTGCGTTGTCGTGATGGAAAAGGACTTTGTTGTGGGCCGATCGTGGGCGTTTTTCTTGCAGCTTGGTTTTTAAACGGTCCAATAATGATAAATACTATGCAACTGTAATAGTTTTACCCTTTTCCAGATAGTCGATGGGGATTATCCCCTGCGAATCCCAAAAGACAGTCGCCATAACCTTTCCGGCCGAAGGAACGGTCTTCGCCTTTTTTTGTGCAGATTCCCCCTTGGTAACCCATTGCTTGGATGGTTGTTTGGTCTCAGGAGTATATTAATGAATCCATGTTTCATCCACAGTGACGAAACGACGCATAAAGTCCTCCGGATTCTTCTGGAACAGCTGCAAACCATCCTTGCAACACTTCACACGATTCCGTTTTTGGTCAAGCGTGAGCAATCGTGGCACCCATCTTGCGGTCAGTCAAGATGCCCACAGCACTAGCAATCTCACGTACGTTAACTCTTCTGTCATCCATCACCATATCATGGATTTGATCAATGATTTCTGGAGTCGTGACCTCCACAGGCCGTCCAGAACGTTCAGCGTCACTTGTGCTCATATGGCCAGTCTGAAAATTTTGAAACCACTTGTAAACTGTTCTAATTGAAGGTGCAGAGTCATCATAATGTTTATCAATCTTCTCTTTAGTCCCCTGAGGCGTTTTACCTTTCAATTTAGTAATGTTTAATCACCACACGAAATTCTTTTTCTTCCATTTCTTGAAAATCACTCGACTTCCTTGATTCACACGAATGCCAAACACAAAGAAATATACTCATATGGCTACTAACTAAACATGATATCGATACGCGCCGGTGGTGCCATCTCTCGGACTTTGCACGGACCATCACATAAACCATCCTCGTAAATGTCATTTACGAAATTGCCGAGCAACAAACTTTCATTAAAAAAAACACCTTAACAATATATGTATTGCATTGGTTAAAAAGTCAGTAATCATGGTTACTTAGAAGGTGTTTTTCTTAACCTGAAAGAAACAAATTATAAAACACAACTGATTTTTTATATAGGTAATTAGTACTGTCCGATCGAATGTTCGACTTCGGCCAAAATGTCACCTTCGTTTATCTAATTCCTAAATTATTCCGAATAAAATTTTAAATCTTATAAAGGTAATAATAAACAAGCGCAAACTTCTAAATGTAAAGGTGTTCACCAAACCAGTCCTGGTACCCTTTTAATTTTCTTTATAACTTTATGAAAATTGGATATAACTTTTTAACAATATTCTAACCACTAATTTGCCTACAGAATATAATTATCTATAATAAAGATTGCCATATCTGTCCTATCATAAAAAGTCTATTCTGTCTAACCAGATGAAGATAGGTATAAGCAAAGGCACGATGTCGCGGGATTACAGGGTGATAAAGGTAAATTCTAACTTTTTGTCATCACCTCTTTTTTGTAAATAGTTTAAGAAGTATTATTTAGTTTTTTTTTTGGCAATTAAACGCAGCCCTGGGCTGTATTTAGGCACAGTACACTGTCTTTTTTTAGGTAGCCAAAGTTATTTATATCATTATTAAGTTTTTTTCGGCTGAAATCATATTTCTTAGCAAGTTAAATGTACATATTAAGGACAAATTAGAAACCAACAAAACTTACCAATCTTATCAAAGAACCAATCCAATTTTCTCTCGTTCTCAGCCGTAAATTAAATACATTAGACCGTTTTCTTTCTACCCGCCTTGACCTCTAACAAAAACCAGTAAATGCTCCCTGGGTATCACAGATTACAGCTATTGGATCATATTCCTCTTAACGTGTGTAATGTCTTACGTTAAAAGGAACTTGATCAGAAGTCTGTCATGATATTAAAAAAAATACAAAAAACACCTCATGGGGTGGTTTTATTTTTTTTCTTTATACAGATCATTTTGTTATCACGCACCACAACTTTTTGCACCCCTGTCGTTACGAAAATCCAACATTTTTATTTTGACTTCACCCTACTGGACAACCTGATAAAGTCAGGGAATATGTTTTGTCTTAGGCAAAATTTACCCAAAGTCAGAAAATTTTGAATGGTGACCTGGAATAGTTATTTTCCTAACAAGTGCGCAAAGTGATACTTTTCCGCACGCGACTGCCGCTTCGCGTCGTTCGGGCAAGCAGTCAAGTGCGGAAAAGTCACTTTGCGCAAGCGTTAGGAACAAAATTTTTCCTACGAGCGTCAGATAATACCAATATTAAAGCAATGATTATTTTTTAAATTATGTTTAATCTGAAAGAACTACTACAACATATTTATAAATGGGAATTATTTGTTGATAACATTTACAACAAAAAAACAGTTATTAGCATATTGTAAATTAATTGCAGAACCTGTAATTTCATTTAGCGGGTGGCTTATGGAAGCGCTTATTGTACGGCTTGATGAAGGTTGACTTAGCTCAGGAGGGGAGTTGTTCATGGTCAATATTTTATTCGACATATCCTTTTTCTGATTTGTGGATTCATCAATGTAGCTCTCAGCTACAGCCGTTGATTTCCAGCACCCAAGTCGCTTGACATTGGTAATTCCTTCTCCAGAATCCGCTAACATAGTCGCAGAGGATCGACGAAAACTATGTCCAGTGTACTCTTCTGAATTTTTTAATTTTAGGTATGCAGCAATTTCTGAAGGCATTTTACCTATTAAATTTATTCCCACACATTGCGTACTGCATGCTCCTTGTTTATACTGGACAAAAAAACGTCTGTGTGGGGTATGTGGTTTTCGCAAATTTGCATATTTACGGTACAATTGCAGATAAAGTCCGTTATTTGTTTCATCGGACACTAAAAGATTCTGGAAGTGTTATTTTTACTGTCAGAATTTTCACCACTATCAAATTTTCATTATCCTGTATGTCATCAATCATTATTTTTGTAAGTTCATCTCTCCTACAAGCACCGGCTAATCCAAAATTGTAGCAACTTTTACTAGAAGGTAAATATTAGCAGGTGCTTCTTTCATGAATCTTGAAACTTCTTCTTTGCTGAAAGTTTTTGATTTTTTGGCCGGTATCCCACGTTTTGGTGTTTAAGTAGTGATGTTAGCTTGAAATATGAACTTAAATCAGGTTCCATTTCACTTTGAGGACACATTTTAACATAGAGTACTTACTCCATAAAGTATTAGGTTTATATGTTTTTGCAAATCCGCAAAATAGGCCAAGAACACTTCTTCTTTAATACTTTTTGTCCCCTTGCTGGAGCACCAGTTTTCGAAATGACTATATTGATTCTCATATTTTTCACGAGATTTTGCTGGTAATAAATTCAAACTTACGGTATTTGCTGCATTCAGGATAGAATCTGGTAGCTCCTCATTTTAAATAATTATTTTTGTCGAATTTTTATTTAATTAAAAAAAGATACTATGACGCCTTTTTATTAAAAATGCTTGTTTGTATTGAAATTAATTTGTGCAATTGCTTGTTCATATGGAAACGAAGAAAAAATCTGACATGTGTTAAAATCACCAAGATTACATATTGTTGCTTGACTTGTCATAATCATTTATTATTATACAGGATAATTAAAAATGTTTTTTTTGTGTTTTAGTTGAAATATTGAAAATTACGAAGTAACAAACAAAAAAGAGAATAAACTAAAACTTGCAATGGCTTCGTATATTGCATGAAATAGCCTACAATTACTAAAATACATATAAATCTTGCTTACCTGTAAGATTTTAGAGTAGTTTTACTTTTCCACACTGCGTGCAGAAAAGTTCACTTTTCCGCGCGCCGTTTGGAAAAGTGCAACTTTGCGCACTCAAATGCGTGCGGAAAAGTGGACTTTTCCGCACGCTCGTAGGATAAATTATTACCCATACAACACCAATTACATGTTTACCAATATACAATAACTGCTTTTTTTAAAGAAAAAAGATTTTTGGGTCAAACAAAAAATGTCTAAATCTTTTAAAAATACTCGCACAACTAAAGTATTGCCTATATATAAAATCGTGAAGTTGCAACTACATTTAACCTAATGTTTTTGTTTTCTGATGTAAAATAGATATAATAGGTTTCCCTTTTTATAATACAAACCAAAAACTGAAATTTTATTAAAATGGTCATGAAAAATCTGAAAAACTAATGGGATTAGAAAGTACAAACTTACTAAGAACCCTGGATCATTAATCGGCTTTATTAGTACTTTTTTATTTATTAAATAGTGATTCTCGAACACCCTATATATTGTTTTTTTTTTTAATTGAAAACTTGTTTTGGATCAATTGAACTGCTATTTAATAGAATCTCTTATAAAACGGTTTAATTTTAGATCCATCCTGTATAAACCACCTAGTTAGTTTATTAATAAAAAGTGGCAAAAAGGCAGTAGCAAGAAACCAGTTTTAAAATAAGAATAAAGATTGACAAGCCACAAGCTTATAACGAGGGACGCGTGCTGCCTGAAAAACACTGTTATTACAGTCAGTTTTATCGGAAATTTAAAATTAATTAATAAATAATATAATTTGCCTTTTTGTAGAAGCTTTTGACTTGCTAGAGGTAGATTTGTTGTATATTTTTTCAATTTACTTATTCAGTTAGTAGTAAAATTTTTATTTTGGAATTTGCGAAAGGCAGTTCATTTTTTGGAAGTTTTCCCAGAGAAAAATCCGATTTTTAAGAGCAAATTCTCTATTGGTACTTTTTTTGTAAATTTAACAAATTTTATCGGTAAATTCCAAATTTCGCAAAAATATTTGCATTTTTTTTGAAATTAGAGGCATCCAAAATATTTTCATAAAAAAATTTTTTGAGGGAAAAAAATTTAACTGGCAACGGTTTTAAGAAAAACATAGATAATTTTGCGAAATTTCAGGTTTGACGATAAAATTTGATCAAAATCACGAAAAATACAGGATAGAGGTTTCCCTTCTGAGGCTTAGATTTTTTTGTAAAAAAATTTAAAAAATTTTGTAAGTTTTAAAATGATACTTTAGCTTCTAATATATATTTAGTTTGTTTCCATGGATTAAAACTAAACCAAGGATAACAAACTATTGCGATGAAAGGTGGCGTATTTTTGGAGGGATCAGGGAGGCCCTCCACTTTTTGATACACAATAAATAATTTTAAGAGGTAATTTAATTTTTTATCTACAATATTTCATTAAATTTTTAAATTAAACTTTTGGGTCCCCTACTTTTTGTACTTTATATACGCCACTGGTGATGAGGAATATTAAGTATATTTTATCTTGATACTAACATTTTTCTAATAAAGCATCATTAGGTTTGAACACATAATTTAATGTTTAGTGTTAATTCTCATAAATTATTCAGTTTAACATTAACTTTTTTTGCATAAAAACAAAGACTAACTTAAAAGAAGAAGATGAAGAGACAGTACATACCGCAAAAAACTCTAACAGAGTTCTGCGAGAAGTGTTTAATGGCCGACTCATTTTACTATTTAGGGATTTAAATTGGCTTTTAAGGTCTCGGGACTTATTTTTAGTCAAATGTTTTTGCAACTTGTCCAGAAAACATCCAAGATTTTAAAGTCCGAATTCCTGAAGAGGTCCGGTAATTAGATCAGGATTTTCCTTTATTGTATCATGTCTTGTCAAATCTTGAAAAGTGCATTGAAGTTAATGGCACTTACTTAAAAGACGTAATTTTTAAAAGTTTGGATAAGTCGTAAGTTATCTCAGAGTGAATTGTGATTAAGTGTAATAAAATGTTAGTTTTATTAAGTTTTAACAATTTTACTGAGCAATTAAGATGGGTAGTCTATTATGGGGAACCCTGTATATAAATTGGTGACAGATCTATTATGGTGCCAAAAAGGTTACATAAAATAGACCGTAATATTCTTCGTCAATATAGAATACACCCATTAAATCCATCACCATAGTAGTTTGGATTTTCGTTCCCAGTCAGTAAGGATTTCTTCCCGTTTAACCTGTGTACTGCTATAAGCGTTCCAAATGCATCCCTATGTAAAATATTATTTCCATATTTTAAAAATGGCTTCTCCCACAACCCATTTTTCATTCCATTCAACTCCTTTTGTAAAGGTTGGATCCGCAACGTCCTCTCTGAAAAATAAGTCAGTAAATTATCTTTTCCTACAACTTCCAATAGAGCAGGACGAATTCTTATACAGACCATTTAGAGAAGCCCAGGACTGCCCACTTTATCCGCTCCTTCATTCCCAGAGCGTTTGAATTGTGGCACCTGCTCCATGCAGAGGTTTTTTCTCTTATAAACATCCATATCTATAAGTCTTGTTTTAATAAACTTTCTCTTACTTCGACACTACTGTTCTTAAAGTGAACACTACTGTTCTTGAAGTGGTTTTTCATCTTTTATTGTATTTTTAGGAGCAGTATCTCTATTTTTCACCATTTTAAACTTATTGCTTAAACTGTTAGGCGTACATATATAAAATAGTACAGATCTATAGTAAAAATAAAAATTTATACTCTCGTTTCATTGCAAGCGATAGTGTAATAAAAATACGGAATGGCTTAAGAATCGTAAATCATAGGCGCTGGTATATGTATTTTTATATATTTATATATCTAGATATATTTATCCTTAATTGCAAATAAGGTTAATACATATTAAAAGTATTCTGATTTCTTGTGTTGTGTCAACTAAAATTATACCGATTTTTTATCCTAATATTTTTATTATTTACTTTACTTATTTTTTGTATACGATTGCAAAAGCTCGTTCCGAAGGAAAAGCAATATATTATCTAGATGAGACCTGGATAAATGAGGAGTATACGCTAAAGAAATTTTGGCAAGATGGGAATCTAACAACTGCTCGCCAGGCTTTTAATGAAGGCCTTTTCACGGGTTTAAAACCTTCATCTGGGAAGGGACAAAGACTTATTATTACTCACATTGGAAGCAGGAATGGTTTTGTAGGCGGAGGTCTTTTATTGTTTGAATCTAAAAAAACAGGAGACTATCACGAAGACACGAATTCTGATGTATTTGAAGACTGGTTGTCGCAGATGATCGACTTAATACCGAAGGGTTCTGTTATTGTAATGGATAACGCAGGTTACCATTCTAAAAAACTGGAATATGTCCCAAATTTAGGCTGGCCCGAAAAATATATTAAACACTGCAGAAAAACATTGAATTATTAAATTTCCTAAAGATGGTGTTAAGCGAGAGTTATTACAAGTAGTAAAAATTGAAGTGGCGATAAATAAAGATAGTTACACAAATTTCGTCATTGATGCAATAGCGAAAAAACGAAATATTAGTGTGTATCGGCTGCCACCTTATCACTGCGAACTCAACCCCACAGAACTTATATGGGCGCAAGTGAAAGGAGAAGTTGCCAGAAATAATACAACATTTAAAACTGGCAAAGATATGTTGAACATGTGCTACATGTAGAAAATAAAATGTAGAATATGGATATAGTAGTCAATGAAACTGTTGAAACGTTGAACCTCTAATTATAAAACGAGACTTAAACGATTCAAGCAGTGATAGTTCCTTAAGTGATCTGTCAGATATGGAAAATTGCTAAGAGATAGATGTGAGTAATACATTTAATATGATATGGATTCTGTACCCCAGAGCCAGACTATGGTAAGTCCAAAAATCAACTTTTCAGTTAAATCATTTTATTGAATTATTTTTAAAAAATTCCAAATCGTAAAATACTATTTTTCTAAATTAAGGAAATGGTTAATGTTTGATTTAGTCTTGAGTATAGAAGTTAAGAGAATATAATACTTATTTAAGATTATTTTTCATTTTGGTGACATTTTCACATTTAATTTGTACTTAACATAGTCTGGCACTGTGGTATACAATTTTAACTTTAGTTTATTTTATTATTTAAATTAGTGCATTTTCAATGTTTCAATATTTTATTGTTGTACTTGTAAAATAGTTTTTTTTATTGTTTTAAGTATTTTTATAAAGTCCCTTTAAAAGTATTGACGATTGCTAAACAAAAATGTAATTTTGTGTTAGGGGCAAATAAATAAATAAAACTTGTAAATATTTTTTTATATTTTTACTCAAACCTAGGTATTAATTGTCGAATATTAAAATATATTATAAAAAATACGATTCCTATTAAAAAAAATACTTAATACCTTTTTAACAAACACCAGCCCAAGCGTAAGCCACTGTCAAGGGTTATATAGCATTATTTTGACCGACACTACGTTATTCTTTTGTTGTTGGACCCAAAGGGCTGCTTCATATTAGACCGGGAGAAGTACCGGCAGCATTCTAATTATCCATTGAATCATTGTAAATTGAATTCTAAAATATTTATACCCGTACTAATACAAGAAGCTTATTAGCATAAATTTTAATATTTTATTATATTACTATCGCTTGCAACGAAACAGAGTAAACAATTCACTTATTTTACAGCAAAATTAAAATTTATAATTATCCGTTTATGTTCTATGGACGCTCTATTTATTAATTTTAGTTTTATTGTAACAGTTTAAACAGTATACAAAACAACGAAAATATAATCAACATCCGATATATTTCAGTTAAAGATATAAAAGAAAGATTATAAGGCGCACATTTAACACCAGGAAGCTTTTATCTACATAACACCTTGAGGATAATCTTTATTTTAATCGCAAATTTAAAAATAATTTTATAAATCCTTAGTGTTTAAATTATCAGAATCATCTGGCAGTTCCTTTCGGAAATTACAGAGGAATAAAATAATAAAAGCTAGAATTAAAGTAAAATTCCTTCCACAAGATTGCAGACATTTTAAGCCTTAGGGTTAGCTTAAATTTATGACTAAATTTTTTTAACGTTCGGGTGTATTACTAAGTGTTTAACTTTTATACCACTGATGAACCTTCAAAAAGTAATCAATTCCTATGCTTAAACCTGCTAAGTATTTACACAGCTATAGCTTAATATTGAAAGTGGCAATGAAATGGAAATGTTTTCAAATGAACAATTACGAATTCAAATTTACAATATTGGTTTAAAAATAGATTTTTGCCGCATACTAATTTCGAGCCGATTTATTTTTCTAATTAAATACTTTTATAAAAATTATAATTGCCCTTCTGTATATAATTTATTTACCATCTGTCCCATACAATTATTTTTTAGTGCACTAGTTTTAATTAATTAAATTAAAAAAAAACTAGTAATAATAAATGAAAACAATTCGAACGGAAAAATCGATATTTCAGAGATGCTATTTTAGAGTATTTTATTTTATTTTAATGCCTAAGTGTATGTGTAACCGACAACAAAAGTGTATATTAAAAGTATTTTGTAGTTTTTGTCTTTTAAAAGAGAAAATTTATTTTGGAATCTGGGCATTTTAATAATAATACACACAAAAAAGAAACTGCAATACATCGTCATAATTATGCAGATATATTTAAAAACTGTGTTTTTGCAGACATGGTTCTTTATCGTTAAAAAATAAAGTGGCGATAGTACAACACTTCTTAACAATGACATCTTTTAGACGTTGCAAATGTCAAAAAAGACATCTGTCAAAATAATATGTGTCAAAAAAACATTAGTTTTTGTACGCTCGTGATTCACACATTGATCAGAATTGAAACCTTATTTTTTGTTTTGATTTTCTGTATATTAAACAACAACAAGGTTAAAATGACATTTCGACCCTACTTTGAGTCAATTTCAATTTTTTTTCTCATTTATTCTTCCTAAAAATCATATAAAATATGAATGGATATTTTGATATTACACAAAAATTATAATACATATAACGTACAGTTTTTTTTATAAAACAGTTAACAGAGATTTGTTATATGTTAAAAAAATACAATTTAAAAACAATAAAATAAAATAAAAAAACAATGCAATTTTAAATATTAATATCACAAATTTTTCGTACGTACCTTGAATATCAGATGTTTGTTTAAAAATGCGTGGTTTTGTTTTGTATTAAAGATGGATGATATTTGTTATAGTAGGAAGCATTTTTTAACTTATTATTTACGTTTTTATATTATTAAAAATTTGAAATACCAAGAGGATGTTAGGAAATTTATCTTTAGAGGATATAGTATACGAGACTATAAATTATTTAATTAAGTTTGTTTAAATATGGCTAAACTCTGCAATGTCAGGAAATTGGTAATTAGGCTTCTTATTACCCAGAAGTTAGATGAAAGTTTCTATAATAAGTTTATCATTTCTGGATTTGGAACCACTTCATTATTTGTTAGTTTGTCAAATTATTTAAACGAGAGTAGTTTTGGATATTGTTCATAAAATATAATATGTACCAACTAACGCATTGACAATCGCCTTTTATATTAGAAAAAAGTAAGAAATGAGATACGATAAAATTAAAAATACCTAATCGCACGACGGCCGTTTTGCGTAGAATATGTGACGGAAGACGGAGCGTGATGTGATGTGCCGCAATGGAGGCACATAATTAAGTAGGGTTATTTAAACCAGCCAGCCAGGCACGTGAGAGCAGACGTCGTTGTCACACGTATCATATGAACGAGAAAAAGCAAAACAACTAAACTCGTGTACTCCACGCGGGCAAAAACAAGAATAATTAATCCGAATTTTATTTCTAAAACGTTACGAGTCAAAACTGGTATATTATTTAGACCAATTGTATTTCCAGAAAAAAAACATTTCTTTACTTCCACAGAATACATCGTCTAATTGGCAATAGAATAACAAGCTTATTTATAAAATAAAGTCATGGTAAGCCCTCTTATCCCTAAATGTTCTGGCCAACTAAGATAGCGGCGGCCACTCGAATTGTAGGAGAGTCCCTTTGAATTCCCGGTATCAAGCACGCGACCACTAAATGCCCTCTTCACAGCGCCCTTCGGGTACACCCTTTTAACACCTCTTTGTCAAGTTATTCTTATCTTTGAGCGGATGATCGGATTTAGGGGTGGATTCGATGGATTTGTGTTTGTAAACATATACTTGACTTTTGATTTTCGTTATGGATTATGATGCTAGTAATGGGAAGTTTTTTTTTAAATGGGCTTTATTTTATTAGTACTCTTTGCTGCCGCTTACTTGTTATTAAATTATATGTGTTTGTGGCTGTAAATTAAATAATATAATTTATTGTTACTTTTTATCGGCATAATTGGTGTTTTTATTTAATAAAAAATATGGTTTGCTTTAGTTGAATTTAATTCAATAACTGTTTTTTCCATTTTATTTTCCAACGGTCAATTTACAAACATTTAAATGAAAAACGTGTAAACTCCCGAGAAGAGAAGGCTCAAAAGTAACATGTAAACCGGGTCTCAAAATTTTTACTTACCTAAAATTACACTTGTAAACTCGATCCCGGTATCCCATATGCCGAATTTTAACAGCCTTGAAAAAATGTTTTTGTCATTTTCTTTTCAATCTGGTTGGCCATGATTGGCCAAAAATTAATATTTTGATACCAACTAATTTAGCAAAAATAAAAAACACCCTGTAAATGCTTTACGCTTAATTTGGTCGCGTTTGGAAATTTCAAAATGAAGATTCTCTATTTTTTTAAATAGGATGATATGGGTTCACCTTGTCATTGGAAAAGCTTAGCATCAAATTTTAATTTTAAGTTAAAAAATAATTAGAAATTTAACATTTAATGATCTGAAAAGATCTAGATGAAACATAAAAATTGAGGAAAAAAATACCAAGCTGTCAAAGCTTGACATATAAGGTACCGTTGTACGCAGAAGGTTTCCAGGAACCCAAATATGTAAAAATATACAGGGTATCTTATTTAACAATCGGACGCTTTGGGCATTTCCGGTGAAACTGGAAGTCACCGAAAGTTATGTGACTTGTTAAACAACGTTAAATTTGACATTATATGATACCCTAAAGTCTCATTTTTCTATCTTAAAAAGTGCAGAAAAAAAAGGGGTGAGTCACCTTCCTAAATTACTCGGTAGAATGGATCAGATTATTAATATTATAACCAGGACTAACTAGAACTAACCAGAACTATGAAC